>JAPTHN010000001.1:122571637-122821637 GCA_026936325.1 Platynereis dumerilii | reverse complement strand
ACCGTTATCCCATATACAGTAAGTTACCGTAACTTGAACAGTAACAAACAATCTACCGTAGATCTCTGAACATCAAGTTACCGTTATTTTTACAGTAACATTCCCCTTATCGTAACTTTTAGAACAGTAATTTACCGTTATTTTTACGGTAACGTTAAATCTATTGTAACTTGTGGTACGCTAACTTACTGTAAATTTTACGGTAATATGATATTTGCTGTAATTAACTGCACAGTGATTTACCGTAATTTTAACGGTAACATTGATAGTACTGTAGCTTAATATACACAATATTTTTTACGTTTCTCTTTGCTGTTGTAAATAAGTTAAAAGGAAAACAAGTGTATTCAAGTTAAAAAACATTTTATTACTTTCTTAAAATTATTAATAACAGGCTTTGTCGATTGTCATATATTTGTCAGAAAAATCATGCAAAATTCAATATACATGTGTAAATTAGATCTGCAACATCAATCAAATTTATTAATTGCAGTGACAATAAATAAACTCATATCAACCTTTGATAACATCACATAGTGGCATAACTAAGAGGCGGCATGAGGAGCCATTTGCCGCCAAAATTGACACGATGTCCCCCCCCCCCTAAGAAAATTGTTTGCCTCTCAGGTGTCCCCTCCTTCTGCTTGAGAGACCCTAGTTATGTTACTGCTCACATATATATATAAAGTCATGTATCAGAATCTAAACATGTATATTTTGACATGCATACCGAATCAACATTACAAATTTCAAAATATACATAATATAAAGTAAATGTTCATAATTATAACACCATTGTAAGTTACCACCATTTGCAACATATAAGTCAAATCAGCTGCACAAATTTTGAAGTAAAGTGAATAATAGCAAAAACACATAAACATGTCTACACATCAAAAATTCAACCCTTGGCATAACCTCATATATAAACATATAAGAATCAAACTCTAAATCGCCTGTAGTTTTTACTGTGTGTAACATAAAAAATGCCATCAAAAATAATTGTTCAGATACTTTGGAATGAAGAAGCTTTGTTTGTGATACACATCTTCACCAGTCTCCTATAATTGTATATTTTAACATAGTTTATAATGATTGGCTCATACAACGGGATTTAGAAATATATTAGTTTAAAGTGCAAAAGTTCCAATCCCTTATACACTTCAATCCTTAGAGGCAATAATAGAGGGACATGAAATACATTATAATCAAATAGGGAAGTTCATTTTTACAGAATACTTCATGATTGTTTCTTAACCTTTTTGCAAAGCATGTAATCTGCTTAATTAGTTGTACGGTGAGGAAGTTGGACCAAAAATGTATTTTGACACTATCAATACTCAAGCTTTTAGTCAGCCAACACTAATGTGAAGAACCTGTTATAGTGTCAGACATTAGTTTCATATACACCACAAATATCCGTCTAAGATGTGATATGTTCTCTTCGGATGAGCAATTGAGCATCCATGCTCCCACTAGCAGTTTGATATAATCAAGAGTTAGGTCAAAATCTGACATAAGTCAATTTCTCGTCCCAATGAAAAACATTGGATTTGGGGATTGTTTACTCATATTTTGACCCAACCTTCTACAGAAAATGGTCTGCCATTCACAACACATGAGCCACAAATTAATGTGTTTTTGACTTTGATATCTCGTGCAAAGATATTATGCTCCTACAAGCAGATATGATAATTTCAGCTTTCTTCCATAGTGTAAGAATTGCAGAGTTCTGGCAGCACTGTACAATGCGTGCATGATAGGACGGAAACGAGTGGTACTACTGATGACAGAGCCGTTAGAAAAATTCTGAGGAAAAAACACAGTATCGCAGTTTCTGCACCTGAGTTAATTGGCTGATTAAAAGCTTGAGTATTCATAGCATCAAAACACTTTTTAAGTACTGCACAAGAAAAATACTGACAAAACAGACATCTATGAACCCATCCTCACACCAATAGAAAAGTTCAGGATGGCTTGTATATCTCGCATTGAGATTGAAAATGTGTTATGAACAGGCATATGCCATTGACATTTGTACTTTCTGTCTCAATCAAATTATGGTCATACAATTTACAATTCACTTTATAATTGGATGAATTGAGTCAACTTAAACTGAGTGAGATTGTTGCACAATTCCTTTGAGCTAACTTAGCTTGTTTTCAGCTAAGATAATTTGTCTGTTATCTTAGTCAGAAACAAAAAGTTGCGTTAGCTCAAATATATTGTGCAACCATCTCCCTCAATCATTTAAGCTGGCTTACTTAATCCAATTTTACAATGTTGTGTGAGTTGTTTCAATAACAAAACATTGAGCATTCAAAACCACGACTGTACTCAGAACTTACACAGCAAATTTGACTGACAACAAACAACAATATTCTGGAATCTGGACACATCTGCACTATTTCAAAACACATAGGCCTATTGATCATCTCAATGTTAAATGTTAAAATAACCCCAAAAAACTTCAGTTGGTATTTTTAATGAGACTGATAGACAACAGAACTTCAGAAGAGATCCCTAATAGTCCGTTGCATATAATGTATTAGATTAGCCCCAATCAAAATCATAAATCTCCTTGTGTTATACTATTGTACATGTTTTGTCAACATAATCAGTCTGAATGTTACACAATACGGTAGATATCATGAAAACACCAGAAATATAAGTATTGTCAATGTATTAAATGAAATATGTCAAGTTATACTGCGTTATATGATGCGTAACTTAGAAATCACGGTTGTTGGGGGAACCTTCAGCGACTTGTCTGGATTCAATTAATGCTGGTCCACTATTGCTGTGCGTTCATTATCTGGTCGTTCTTACAGCTTCATTTTAATGGTCTTACATTCTGTTTCTCTGGAGACACGGACACCATTCTGTTTCTCTGGAAACACCTGAAAGAAAACCCAATTTTGATATATAATAACAAGTAAGGAATAGAAGAGGCTCACATAAATTTCACAATGATTTTATTAAAGGGTCGCATAATTGGAAAGCCAAACAATCGCAAGGGCATGACCACCCCTTTCTTTTAAAGGTAAATGTTTTTTCGTATTTTTTTGAAAGCAGTTATAACTGAATGTTACACTAATTTTGTCTTTTCCATGTTACAAACCTATAATATAACAGATACTACAGTGCCGTCCATAGAAAAGTAAATGAATGATTTGTGTTGTGAAATTTGTCCGATGATAAGAAAACATATGGAGTCAAAAAGAATGGTATCGAGGCTGGTGGAATGGATAAGACTAAGAGCCATAGCCATAAGTTTTCAATATTTGGCATACATCTCTATGGGACTTACAGGTTGAGTCATCATAAGATCGCAAATGCCTACTCAATCTTTACCAAAATTCCAGATATTACAATCAGAACACAGTATTTATCATGTGTTACACAAAAAAATATTTCATTGAATGTTGTTATATTATAACTGAGGAACAAAAACTGAATATGTTGGAATTTTACCATGAAATTAATACAGACACTAGGCCTATATGTCCATTGAGTGACAGTAATGGTTCCCACCCCGTGTAGTGGGCAATTTGACCTATTTTGACGTCAGCACTGGATTGTATGAACGCTTAACATTGGTTATCCTAAAGTGGTTAAGTCATTTTACTGATATTGCGTCAATGATGAACATGAGCTAGATAAAAAGTTTTGATTAGCTGAATTCATGTTACAACATGACAAAATCTTTTGCCCGTAACCCAGTAAGAAGAAGTTATAGGAGTTAACCACTTCCAGATAACCCATGTTTAGCGTTCATACAATCTGGCACAGGGGATGTCAGTGTGACACCACAGACGTTGTTCTGGCGTCAGGTGAGGTCTGAATGCCACTTAACTGGGCAAAGTGTCAGAATATGTTGGGTCAATGTTGAATAAAGCACAAATGAAACAAGAACGCAGGGGTTCAAAATGGAGGTGGTCTAGTGTTTTAAGTTCATATCCCCTGAAAATTACTATTTCCCTAAGTGCCCAGAACCAGCTGTTGTCAATATATTGTGTGCTAAATTTCAACTAAGAAAAGTTCACTTATCCACAACAACCTATTTTTGTAGGTCAGTTTTATTGAAGTCATTTTCACAAGACTTTTCTATGCGCAGACTTAAATTTTGGAAATGACAGTTACTCCCTCATTTGGACCATCTTTGTGTTCTTGATTGCAAGTATGTTTATGTATTAAATAAAAAGGTGGTTAACTAAAAAAAAACTTCATGGATTTTTTTTGCCTGTGTATCAGGCAAGTGGTATCATGAAGAAAACTTCAGCTGTTTTCAGCACTTACTTCAATATGTGTGACTAGAAAAAGCCCATTAGTGAAATAAATAAGTTTGGCAATGCATTATCGTGAAGTGATGCTGTTGATTCTGTCGTTAAAGTAGGGAAATATATGAAGGAGACGTGGTATTTAGAGTGAGTTGTAGGTGTTTAAAGTTGAAAAGGCTATAAAATTGTAAATGGGTAATTGTTGACATGCTCCTGTAGATGGCAGGGAGATGTTTGGTGGATCGTGCAGGGCAATCAGAGATGTATTAGAGCGAGGTTGGCAGGTTATTGGATCAATGATAACATAGGGACAATCTGCCTGTTGCGTAAGGTGCTGCCACCCGTGGGAATATGGTTATAAGAAGTGGCTCCCTCTGTGGAGGAGTTAAATATGAGAATATGCAGTTTCATGCACTCCTGGTGGGAGATCAGTGGTGGAGTAGGGAAACAGAAATGAGAGGGGAGCTACACGATTGTGGGCTCCCATCTGAGTATTAGAGGAAAAAAGAAGGATAGGTGGATAGTTTGGTTGAGTGACATGCCTGTGGGAGGCGTATGTAGCTGGCAACTGGGTTGATCATGTAACCTGAGTTTTAGCTCAAATGTTAGTGGGATAAACAAAAATTTTAGGTGGTCTAAACTTACATCTGATGCTGTTTACCAACACAAGGGCCCTCAGTGGCATGGTACTACTGAGGAAAGGCATGTAAATGATTCATTGTTTATCTTAAAAGAGTCACATAACCATTTCTCATCTGATTTAAAGACGATCAGAAGTCACACCGGAAAAAATATATTTATTTACTTTTTTCTGACATTTTAAATTTCAGGGTAATAATGGACATTTATTATGCCAAAACTGTTAGTTTATAACAGGTCAACTAAAAAGTGTCAAGAAAGTATATGTTTGATACATTTTCATCCCTCTAACGGAGTATACAAACGCTAGACACCCTGTCACACTGAAAAAAAAAGAAGGATTTTTCATGCAATTTGTCCACCAGACACCTATTTGAGGCATCATGAAACAGTGACAGGAGAGTTTTCATTGGCCTAGGTATGTGTCCTGATAAAATCAAACAACATTTGATTGTTCTTATTACTTCAGATGAAACTACAGTCATCATCTTGAAGGGGTATTAAAACGTAATGTTAATGAATGGACCAGTTTTACGCCTTCCCTAAAAGTGAATGCAGTTTCATCTAAACTAAAGTGAATTAACAGAACTTGTTTGATTTTATCAGGACACATACGTAGGCCAATGGAAAACTCCCCAGTCACTATTTTATGATGCCTCAAACTTTTAAGCATCCTGCAGACAAATGCAATGCAAAAATACTTTTTTTTTTAGTGTTACTGGGTGTCTATAGTCCTTGAATACTCTGTTAGAGGGATGAAAATGTATCAAACATATATATTTTCCTTGATACTTTTTAGTTGACTTTTCATATACTAACAGTTTTGGAACATAAACCAACATTATTGCTCCCTCAATTGGAAATGTGAGGAAAAAAGTAATTTTTTTTTCTGTGTGAAGATTGATCACCTTCAAATCAGATTCAAAATGGTTATGTGACTCATCTAACATAAATTAACACACTTTTCCTCAATAGTACCATGACATTGAGGTCCCCTGAGATGATAAAAAGCATCAAACATGTTTAGCCCACCTAAAATTTTTGTTTATCCCACATATTGAAGTAAGTGCTAAAAATAGTTGGAAGTATTCTCTATGGTACAACTTTCCTGATACATAGCCCACAAATAATTTTTTCAGTTAACCACCTATTTGCCCAGATATTAACAAAATACTGATGTGGTCTAAACTTTTAACCGCTACTGTATATCACAAGCTCATTAAAACAGTTGTAACTGATCCTCCTTTGAACAGATTACCCATCTCCAACATTCAATTCTGTCATAGATCTATTGGATTATGATACTTTATATATGTTAAAGTCAATATCCTTTCGGGGCATTTATAAGAGAAACAAAGATTATCTTTTCAGGATGAATATTTAGACAATGTAATATTTTAAAAACCAGTGCACTGGTCATATCTTGGCCAAAATCAGAGAATAATTTTGGAAGTTTGTATTATGTCATATTACCTGAAAAAATTCAAGCCAGTGTATCAGTTGCTCCTCTCAAACGACAATTTCTTCAGTCGCCACTTGAAATTCATGAGCCTTTTCTTCATCGCAGACACCTGCAAATTGATTAAATTGAATTCACATTGAACGAAATATGTCACAATAAATTGAAATAGATACAATCGATCCACTTCTATTAAAAAAATTAATGTATTGCACTAAGGCACAACATCACAGCAATCTTTACAAATTATTGTCCTATTGGGCAATTATTGCTCCCTGCATATAAAACTATATTTTGCCAAATCCGACAATATTGCAATATTGACCACAATCAATTCTAAATTACAGGTCAGTGACATCTGGGATCTTAGAAATTGGAATCTGATCTTGTTTCTTTTAAAACAGGCAAATTTGAGAATATTTTTGAGAATTTTATCATTTTAAGGGCAGCTGCAGTAATACCTCAGGTAATTTTGCCAAATCCAAATAGACCTATATGCGAACAAATGCGTGAGATTTGAGAAGGAAAAAAAACAACAATAAATACACATGTACGAGACAACTTACGCATGTCATCACTAACACATTTGCAAAAATTCTTTCCAAAAAAGTTCACAGAGAGGGGCAAAATTTCATTAATATACACATCGAAATAGGTATATAATTTCTAGTATTAAACATATTATTATTTTTAAATGTGTGTCTTCAGTCAAGGTATAATGGGTCAAATTACCTGAGGCAATTCCAATACAGATGGTGTATCATGGAGTAGACTATCCTTTTGTAGAAGTATGAAAGTTCTTTGATCTGTTGCTTTTCTTTGTTGAACACACCTGCAAAAGAAAATTAAGATCCATTTACCGAAATATGCCTCATAACATCTGCGTGTCTATCTGTAACCCTGTTATCTATCTGGTCATATATCTGGTTATCAATCTGGTTATCTATCTGGTTATCTATCTAGTTATCTATCTGGTTATATATCTAGTTATTTATCGATCTATTTATGTATCCACCCAGAAAGCACTAAACCTTAGAACAACCATTTAAAAACGTCACTTTTCATTTCTTAACGTTTTTATAACAGTGATTCAATGTTTATTAATATCAGGTACTCACTGGCTATCTATCTATCAATCTGTCTATCTATCTATCTATCTATCTATCTATCTATCTATCTATCTATCTATCTATCTATCTATCTATCTATCAATCTTTCTATCTATCTATCTATCTATCTATCTATCTATCTATCTATCTATCTATCTATCTATCTATCTATCTATCTATCTATCTATCTTATCTATCTGTCTATCTAAGTGCTACTGAGCAGTTTTAAACTGGAATTGGCGCTATATAAATGTCTATTATTATTATTATTATTATTATTATTATAATCAATCAATCAATCAATCCATCAATCAATCCATCAATCTATCTATCAATCTATCTATCTATCTATCTATCTATCTTTCTGTTTATCTATCTTCCTGTCTATCTATCTTTCTGTCTATCTATCTTTCTGTCTATCTATCTTTCTGTCTATCTACCTTTATAGTATATATTATACCCCCCCCAGGCAATTTCTAGATATGCCCCTGTATCTAGCCATCTTTCTGCATCATACAAGCCTTTCTAAAAAGGTAAATGAATATATTGGAAAATTAAGAGATAAATGAATTCTCACAGTATTTCCAGACTGTGCAAGACCAATTTGATGTGCCCCAAACACAAATATTGCAGTGAAAGAAATTGATAACATAAACCAGTTTTCCAAAATGTCTGTTGCTGAGCCTGAAGCTTCTAGATGAAAATTATCCATTTAAGTAATAATTTGATATAATATTTTCACACCATTTTGAGCATCATTATTTTAACCTTCTGTTGTCGGTGTCATTGACAATTGCTCAATTTGCATAAATTGAGAAGCCATGTTGAATGCTATTACTTGGCAGCCATTTTGAATGTTATCTGTAGCCATTTTTGATTTTTCAAATTATTTGATGAATGGGTTGAGTTCTAAGAAGAGTAGGCCCTATACTACATATTACATTCTAGGTAGCCTATTTTACAGAAATCTTCTAATACAGAAGTGCAAAAAATTGAATTTTTTTGTTTTTTCAGGACAAACAAAACCATTGTTAAATATGGCAACTTCTATTTGAAAACCTCAGCACTGCCAGCAGCCATCTTGAATATGTGAAATTCATTAAATGTACCTGCTCTTTTCAACCCAAATGGATGGACTACACATCAAGAAAACATTGCTAATCATTTATCAGGAGGTCTCCAACAACACCCACACATATGAAATAAGTCAAAACATGCTTACACTGAACAAGAAGGCCATTACTGGTTCATCTCTGAGCAACACAGCCTTGTGGAAGCCCACCATTTTTCAAAAAGCATTATGGGAAATCTCCCATGGAAGAGAACACTGGTGCCCCCTAGTGAAGCATACACTGTACTGACTAAAATCCATGCTGATTACTGCATTGGTATTACTCAAGGGCCAGTATTTATACTTTGTAGGTTTTACCCTCATGAAATAAAGTTTGTCTATCTATCTATCTATCTATCTATCTATCTATCTATCTATCTATCTATCTATCTATCTATCTATCTATCTATCTATCTTTCTATCCCTATCCGAAAGAGAGGAAAAAAAAGTTTGTACTTACCAGAGATGAATTCAATATTTCATTTCTGCATATTTTGAAAAGCTGTGATGGCACTTTCCATATATCCAATGATGTGCTTGCTTCCATATGCAGTAAGTCAAATGTGTGGATTTTAAAATTGATAATCTGAAATGGGTGGACCTAGTGCAGGTCTGCTCTTATTGGTTAATAAGAATTATTCTAAGCCAATTGTATTACCACTAGAAAAACACTGACAAGTCAGTCAGAAATCCAATGAAGCATGGAATATGTCTGCACATGCTGCCAGGGGTTATCTGATAGACATCTTTTGTGCTTATTTCTTTAAAGATAACACAGGAGTACAACAATGACCCCTATAAGGGTCTGGTGTTACATAATACAGTGTATCAGATAAGGGTTGCCTATTTCTGTTTTGAATTTACACTTCCAAAAGGAAATTATGTAACACATTATCAATGACTTGAAATGTAACTGCCATGTTTGAATTTAAATCAAATATTAGAATTTTTGAAATTATACCTTTATAACATGAAATTATGTTGCCTTTAAAACATACAACTACTAGAACAAATTGTCAATTAAGAAAATGACATAGGCCTACTTCTATAATTATTTATAAAAGAAAATGTGCAAATTCCATCAAACTGAAATTGATAGACTTTTTTTTTGATAATCAGTCATTTACATAGTTAGAAAAATAGGTATATAGTTAATTGGTTATATATATATAGTTTAATATTGTATATCCCTTTAATTGTTATTTAAAGGTAGCATACTTGATAATATAATACCTAGTTATACAGATAGCTGTATTGAGGAATAGTAGGATCAAAAAATTTAAATATTCAAAGTGAGGATTATGATTGAGGAATGCTTGGATTAAAAAATGATAGGGAGGAGGGCTAGGATCAAACCCTGCTAAAACTTTTGAGATGGGGGGGGGGGGTGGTTGCCCCCTCTCCATTTTTAAATATCAATTTAAATATTCAAAGTGAGGATTATGATTCAGGAATGCTTGATTAAAAAATGATGGGGGGGGGCTAGAATCAACCCCTGCTAAAACTTTTTGATAGGGGGGGGGGTTGCCCCCCTCTCCACTTTCAAATATCAATTCTAAGTGAGGATTGTGATTGAGGAATGGTTGGTTTAAAAAATGATAGGGAGGGGGCTAGGATAAACCCCTGCTAAAACTGTTTGATGGGGGGGGAGAGGTTGCCCCCCCCTCCACTTTTAAATATCAATTTAAATATTCAAAGTGAGGATTATGATTGAGGAATGCTTGGATTAAAAAATGATAGGGAGGGGGGCTAGGATCAAACCCTGCTAAAACTTTTTGATAGGGGGGGGGGGGTTGCTCCCCTCTCCGCTTTTAAATATCAATTTAAATATTCAAAGTGAGGATTATGATTGAGGAATGCTTGGATTAAAAAATGATAGGGAAGGGGGCTAGGATCAACCCCTGCTAAAACTTTTTGATAGGGGGGGGGGTTTAGCCCCCCTCTCCACTTTCAAATATCAATTCAAAGTGAGGATTGTGATTGAGGAATGGTTGGTTTAAAAATTGATAGGGAGGGGGCTAGGATCGACCCCTGCTAAAACTCTTTGATGGTGGGGGGAGCTGCCCCCCTCCCCACTTTTAAATATCAATTTAAATATTCAAAGTGAGGATTGTGATTGAGGAATGGTTGGTTTAAAAATTGATAGGGGGAGGGGGCTAGGATCAACCCCTGCTAAAACTTTTTGATAGGGGGGGTTGCCCCCCTCTCCACTTTTAAATATCAATTCAAAGTGAGGATTGTGATTGAGGAATGGTTGGTTTAAAAAATGATAGGGAGGGGGGCTAGGATCAACCCCTGCTAAAACTTTTTTATAGGGGGGGTTGCCCCCCTCTCCATTTTTAAATATCAATTCAAAGTGAGGATTGTGATTGAGGAATGGTTGGTTTAAAAAATGATAGGGAGGGGGGCTAGTATCAACCCCTGCTAAAACTTTTTGATTGGGGGGGTTGCCCCCCTCTCCACTTTTAAATATCAATTCAAAGTGAGGATTTTGATTGAGGAATGGTTTGATTAAGAAATTATAGGAGTGGCCAGGATCAACCCCTGCTAAAACTTTTTGATTGGGGGGGTTGCCCCCCTCTCCACTTTTAAATATCAATTTAAATATTCAAAGTGAGGATTATGATCCTGGGATGGTTGGTTAAATAAATGAGGGGGAGGCTTGGATCAACCCCTGCTCAAACTCTTTGTTTGGGGGGGGGGCAGGCCCTCCCACTTTTAATTATTAATTTACTTCTTAACAGGAGGGCTTGCCCCCTTTACTTATAACATATATGTGTTCAAAGTGAGGATCAGTATAAGAGAATGGTTGGTGTTTAATAAACATATTTTGCAGGGAGGGGATACTGTGGCCAATCCCTGCAAAAACTTTTAGCACCGGAGGGGGGGGGGGTGACCATATCCAACCCCCTCCTCCCCCTTTGAATTAGTCTTGAACTTATTTTAATAGAGGACGTTGATACGGGAATTATTGGCTTCATAAAGTCAATAAACCCTGACCTAACTACAATGAGGGAACCCCCCCCCCTTTTAGCTTTTTTAAAAGTTCTTATATGAAGTGAGATCAGCCCCTACCCCTATTTTGCATTAACATGAGGGCTTGTCTCCCCCACAGGCGTATGGCGCGCGTGTTTTTGGGGGGGGGGCCAGCGACATTTGCCCGAATTCAAGATCTAGCTTTAGTACCATTTCAAATGAAATTGGTTAGAAATCATTAATTTTCAATAGTGTTTATTTAATTATCTGCCCAAATTTTTCAGCCTTTTTGCCGAATCTTAGTGTTTCCCTAACTTTATGGGGGGCTACTGCCCCCTGCCCCTCCCCTCCGATATGCCTATGGGCCCCCCCCCCCCCCCACTTTTACTAATAATTTACGTATTCAAGGTCAAGATCAATAAACAGGAATGGTTGGTTTAGATAATACTTTTAGTTATTTTTAGATAGATTGTGCAGGGGTGGCTGGGGGGATCGATGGACTCGGATGTTCTGGTAAGAGGAAGGGATGACACATTAACCCTTCTCCCCCCCCCCCCAACTGCCCAGAACATTTACTGATGAGACCTTTTTGTGAATTTCAGTTGGGCAATGACAGGGAGGGGGGTGCCTGACCTGCCTCCTCCGACTAGCCGAGCAACTGGCTTGTCTCATAATAAAAAGTCTTCATCTTCACATTACAAATAGTTTACCGTAAAATCTGCGAGGTCACGGTAAATTACTGTAATAATCATAGCTAAATTACAGTAAACATATTGTTACCGTAAAAAATAGTTTTACGTTAAGTTACCGTTAAGAAATACGGTAAAATTTTTTGACTGTAACATTTACGGTAAGTTACCGTATAGTCAGTTTACGGTAGCTTCCTGTAAATTTAACGGTTACTTACTGTTCAAAATACAGGTATTTCTTACAGTGCATTTTTCTTCCAGACAAATAAGACGCCATCATGCAACATGAATTCAATGAAAAGCCATATGCGGACAGTTTAGCAATAAGCAATTTATGTGGCAAGCAATCAAATGCTTTGCTTAAATCCATGAATAATGTACCAACTACTTTATTTTGATCAAGGGCCCTTTTCCAGTCCTCGACAGCATTTATGAGGACATGTTCACAGCCAATACCACTTCTGAAGGCTGACAGTTTAACATGAAATATATTTTCAAAATGTGATGATATTTGTCTACTCATTTGATATTCCATCACTTTTGATATGATAGTTGGGCAGCTTACAGGTCTGTAATTTTCTTTTTTAAACCGGTCTTTGGCTTTGAATAAAGGGCTTGTCTCAGATGCTTTAAATGATTCTGGATACACATTTTGTTTGAAACAATGATTGATAAGGTTGCTAAATGGCATTGCCAGACTAGCGGAGACAGTTTTCATAAAAAAGGGTGACACATTATCATAACCACAAGATTTTTTAACATTCAGTGATTTCATATGCTTGTGTAACATATCAGCTGTGGTTTCTGTAAATCTGAAATTATTCAGACTGGGGAAACAACTTTTAATTTTTGAAACACTAGGGTGGTTATTGTGACCATTCACAGCTTCATTTACTGTATGTTCATTGATTTCTATTCCAAAATTGTCGGGTTTGCCAATGTCATCAGCCATGGTTTTATAATATTCTTTGAACAGATTACACACCTCGACAGGGTTGTTGATTACTGTGCTACCTTCTTTCAGAATTATGTTATCAGTGGACATAGACTTTCCAGATATATATGGCCTGAATGACTTCCAAAAATCTGAAGAATTAGTGCCAGAGAGACTCCTCTCACGTAAGAAATTTGACTCTGATGTGCGCCTGATACTATTTACCTTATTACATTGTCACACTATCGTAAAGCAACTTCAAAGATATGACATTAGCATGCAATGTTGTGGCAATCTTTCACAATGTGAAAAAAACATTAATGTTGTGTTCATATTGTGGCAACGTAATAATTTTTACCCATTTTTACGTGACCAACAGACAGACGAGCCCTCCGCCAATTAGCAACATTATGCAGGGTTGGGTACAAATGCAAATGCATTTGCATTTGCATTTGCAAATGTCGCATTTGAATCCGCATTTAAATGCTTTTAGAAAAATGCAAATGTATTTGCATTTGCATTTGCATTTGAATGCTAAACATTTGCATTTGCATTTGCATTTGCGTTTTTAGAAATGAAAACATTTGCATTTGCATTTGCATTTGAGTAAAAAGCATTTGCATTTGACAAATGTTTTGTCAAATGCATAGTTTATATTTTCACAAATTAGTAAGAAATATTGTACTGTGACATATTTTAGAAATAGAAATACTATAATTTGATATGAACATGTACCAATGACCAAATAACAGGATTGGCAAAAAAACAACAATAAAACAAAGACTATGATTGGGTATATTATTAATTTAAAATCCATTGAAAAATATACTATCTGTAAAGTAATTTTAGCTTTTAAAGGACTTTTGAAGATTACAGTTGTATGATCATTCTGTTACTAAATACACCATTTCATATGAAATGAGGAGTAATTGACTCTTCTTAAAATTCAATATGCAATATTATGTAGTTGCTGAATAAATTCACTGCCAATTGCAGGATTATTATTTTGGGGTTTTTCTAATCATTGAGCCATGAAGGTGTGAATGCAATGTATTGGGTGAGTGATTATTGAATACTGAAGCAAATAGTTATTTATATTCTATTAAGTAGGTCAGCTATCTAATTTTTTTTTTGTAGCTATCTGATTTTTGTTGTTGTCAAAATGCAATATTGCAATAGTTAGAAAATATAATTTCTGTGTAAATGCACTTACTGCCAATTGCATGACTATTGTTAATTTTGGAGGTTTACCAAATCATTGAGCCATGAAGCTGTGAATGCAATGTCATGGGTGAGTTGTTACTGAATACTGAAGCAAACAATTATCAGGGGAAAATAGTACATCTCATTAATATAAATATTTTTTAAGTGACTACCTTTTTCCTTTTTAGCCTGTCAGTATGCAATACTTTGGAAAATACTATTACTGTGTAAATGTGCTCACTTCCAATTGCATGGCTATTATAAATTTTGGGGGTTTTCCTAATCATTGAGCCATGAAGCTGTGAATGCAATGTCATGGGTGAGCAGTTATTGAACACTGAAGCAAATCAAATCAGGGGAAAATCCTACATCAGTAATATGCAATAAGGAATAAAGACTAAAATGTTATTTTACATTGACACAAAATAAAACAATAACATTGGCCATGTGTGACCATGCTCTAAGATGTGAAAAAGTGGTGAATTGCAGAATAAAATGCAGTTGTTTATTCTACACATATGTATGTCAATTGCAATAAACAATGCTTTTTTTTCTATGCTATCTTTGCACATACTGTAGTATATCACACATATTTGAAGTTTTAATTTCCAAGAATTTTTAAATACAAGAATTAAGCTTTTGACTAGGTTATTGACTGATTGTTAGATTGATTACTTTACTGATTGATTTCTTTGGATAAATATGCTGTCTTATTGTTATTCGTTTGAACCTAATAACTTTATGGACAATATTTATTGCTATTTCAATGACATCAAACTATTGCTTGTTATCACTTTTTCAGAAAATATGTCTTGTTTTGTTGGATAATAAAAGCAATCTGAATATATATCATAATAGGCCCGAATACAACTAGTTACAAACATCACTACAAAAACATATTCAATTGATAATCTGCTTCCAATTGGCCTTTGATTGAAAGATGAAGAGAATTGCTTCCCGAAAGTACAATGTGTAAACCTGGTCATACCAAGTTAAATTAAAACGTTTTATAAAATAAAAGTTATTTTCATGTTATCTACAATCTACATCAGTGTTAAAACAAATTCTGTATTTGTATTTTGATACATTGTGAAACCAAAATCTCTCTTATCATGACTAAAATAACTTAATTACGCAAGCTAAACATTTGAAAAATATCAAATGCATTTGCAAATGTATTTGCATTTGCATTTAAATGCTTTTGAAAATAGCACATTTGCATTTGCATTTGCATTTGAATCATTCTGAAACATTTGCATTTGCATTTAAATGCTTTTTGCTTGGAAGGCATTTACATTTGCATTTGCATTTGGTCCTTTCCGAAACATTTGCATTTGCATTTAAATGTTTTTTATCGCATTTGTACCCAACCCTGACATTATGTTTATGTTGTGTCCCCCCTCCCCCTGGGAACTGAAGATCTTGCAATCTATGCAGTGGTGGTATCAACAGCAAGTGTCTGAAGAAATAAAGTAGGTCAAAGCTACCTTATAGTTATAAAGTGTACTTATCAATAATTTAGTTTCCGATTTTTAGAAATATCTGCTCATATTCAAAAGTGTTTCAATATTTTAACAATCATTATGCACTCGTCACCACATCTTTTCAGTTCAGAATCGATAATCATACATATATATGACTTTGGGTAGTTCTGTTAGAACTGTTAAAATTCGCGATTTCTGTGATTCCTTGGCAGAATCCTTGCTGGTGCCAGTTTTGTGAAACTATAATTGACTTACAGGTGACCTGAATAGGCCTATAATATACCACATAATTTCTAGGGAGAGATTAATAATTTCGTAATCCTAATCAATTGATCAGCAATTAGGATCTATCAATAAGCTTGAAATGACTGCAAATCTCCTAACCGTGAATAATTATATTAACCAATAAAGATTAATTTGGATTAATTTAATTTTCCACTGTCAACCAATCTAACCTGTATTGTCCATTTGCATGGTTATACCTTAATTGCATATCATAATTTAAATGTCTGCAGTGGAATTGATATATGATCATGGTGTAGCATTAATTAAGTTTGGTCCATGTGCTATTTTATTACAACAATCATTAACATTCTATATCTGTGGAAAGATTTTGTTCAAATTTATTCTTGGAGCTATACTGCATAGGTGTATTAATATCATGAACCTCAGAAAATACACACTTCTCTACTATACATGATGATGTTGTGTAATCGAACTCTGCTTTGTGACAGTCTGTGTTATTCATGTATAATATCATATGAATGATCAATTATACGTCATGACTATCACAAAGTGTTAGCTTAGTACAATGGCATTACAGTGTTACTGCTTTACGTAATCTGACGTGGGCACTTGCAGCCTTAGATTAGAACAGCCAGGCTGGCATCCAACTGCACTGCTCCTATGTCTGGATGCGGCGCTAGGGAGAATCATTCTTGTGGAGAGTTTTGGGTGTGAGGCAGCTGAACACTGAGCAACAGTTTGAATGCTGAAGGCAGACCAGCTGACTCAGACCAGCTGACTCAGGCGTGCATGTTATGATAGACCATTTAATTCAGGCTGTATAGGCCTATATGAGAAAAGTAGTATCTTAAACTGATAAAGACTGTCAGTAATAGTTGGAATAATATTACTTCTTGGACTGCTAACCTCTTCAACTGCTATTTACTTGTGGATATTTTGGAATTCCAAAACAATCACCACGTGACAGTTGGAAAACTAAATAGCACATAATTTCGCCATAGACCATTACCAGTGCATGACACTTGTATTCAATAACGCTGTTGTGTTAATGGTCAAAGTTGTGTCAATAGGTAGTGGTAATTGAATTGATTAATCAAGAGAATACTTGAAGTCACAGCACTTGCAACATTGGACTACCTGCGATTGGACTAACTTTTGGAATCAACTGACACAAAGTCCGATACTTTAGAAAGGGATTCTGCAATCTCCGTTTGGATTGATAAACTATACATTGGCTGTCCTCGGATGTAACACAATAGCCAATGCCATGAGTACGAGGTAATAGTACCCAGGACTCGTCTTAATTACTACTAGATTGGACTCAACAAAATACTCCAATTTTTGTTGGTATATACAAATGTACAAACGCAACATTGAGAGTAAAACCGAAGAGTACTCACTGAAGTAAACATTTCGATAGCAGGCTTGGATTACCATCACATGCTATTGTCACCAAGTAGTCAGTATACTAAATAACCCTTGTCAACTTGGAACTGAGGTAACATTAGAGAGAATACCATACACTTTCAACAGACTGTTAATTTCAATATTGACAGTACCAAATCAAGATCCTATAGGCTTACAATGGATTTTGACCTGAATGGATTAGATGATTATGACTTGAATGGATTCGATGAATATGACCGCGAACAGTACAAAGCACTTTGGTCGACGGATACTCCGGATGTGTGCTATACTCCAAGATTCCACATACAGGAGTTGGTGGACAAGTATGAAGGTAAGGGATTATCTCTCACCTGTATTGTCCATAAGTTACGTTAAATCACTACAGAAGCTGTTGGATTATCGGATTTGTATTGGTCACAGATTAGGCACTTCGGCTGTGTACAACCCTTGCTAGTGGCCAGTGCTAATTAAGTAATCCAAAACTAGCCCTTTGTCAATACTTGGTCTCACTTCCATGCACAATTTACACAGTTTAATACAAGCTACCACCATATATTTATTCTAACGAGACAAAAACGTTGGTCTGCGGAGTGAGACAAGTAGTAGGAGTGTATGTATCCATTGTATATATACATATACACAAGCAATTAAAATCTACAGTCTGGTCATTTCGCCTTGACAATCGCAGCTGCTTGCAGAAATGCTATGCATTCCGACGGCAAGTTGTATTGCTTCGTGTGGGAATTTATGAGTCTGCTCACAGTGTGTGTTATGGTTTTTGGCGGAATGGCTAATGGGCTATAGTCTGAATGTATCTTAATTTTTAGGCCCGCTGTATTATGGAGCCTAATGTTTTCTTTGTAATGTGTCTGTCCGTCTATCTATATCTTTAGCTTCAGTCTGTTGGTCAACATGATTGAGGAAAAACCACTGCACCCTTTCTAATGAGGATTTTCCAATCACCACGACGAAGAACTGTTTCAATTTGATAAAGATCTGTCTGGACAGCGGATATGCCACAAATTGCCCACAATGACCGGTTACAGCATGCTGGCCATGCGTCACTGCAGCATCACTGCATCAGTGATCCTGACCTACAAATATCACATGAAATAGTTCCTCGGAAATGAGGGAAAATCGCTTCTGGCAAAGTTAACTGAATCACACTTAAAACAATTACTGTTAACGAAAGTCGAGTGCTTACAGAAATACACCGGAATCTAGTGTATTTCCATAAACGTTCAACATTAGTCGACAGTATGTTCCATAATTGTAAACAAAATGACTTCTACTCACTTACTTTTTAACAACATTTTTGGTGTAAAGCTGTTGTGTTAGGTTATAATGGCTGACATATGCAGTGCATTATGCACTCTAAAGAGTGGTACCATCTTGTTCTCTATGTTACTACTAGGCCTATGGTCACAAGATAATGATGTCAAGATAGATTTAGTTTTGTCTAAAAACGAATGGGCACATTTTATATAATAGCCTATTTGGGCTATAGAATTGGGATGCACACAGATAGATCGACAAATTAGCATATATATATATATATATATATATATATATATATATATATATATATATAGCCCACATATCGTTGTCTCTTGTCAAAGTCTTGGGCTTATATTTGGAAAATGAAGAAGGGAAGCTTCATGTCCTGCGGGTGTTGTTTGGGATCAGATTTCCACCTAAGTTGTTTCTTTAACACTCACTATGACGGACTATTTTTGAAGATTGTAAATTTTTGTGTTCGTTTTAAAAGTTATATCCTCTACTTGTAAATCTCTCTTTAGCCCTATATAATTTGTTGTTTACGTCAGTTTGTTGACCTTTACTTTAGGAACTTCTTGTAGTGTTATTTGTCTGTTCTTTCAGCGTAGGAGTTTCTCATAGCAAATTGCACGCGGAATTTGATATCGCTTTTTATATTTCGTGATTCCATTAACAAGAGTCGTGCCGATGAAAACTAATATTTTGACCAAGCACCAGGTGTAAAATGACAAATTAGCTTATTAAGCTGTATAATGAAATATCATTAGTTCCAGGCCACTTCCCCAATAATCTAAATAGGCCTAGGACAGTGTTGAAAAGTTTGTCTCCATTGACCTGCGTACATTGCACCACCTCTGTTACTGTTGGGGTAAAAGAAGTAGTGATGAGTCTAATGACGCGGAGATTGGTAATTCTTTTTATCCAACTACAAGTATGCAGGCAGAGCAATTCTGGAATAGGGACAATTTTACAGATAGCTGGGTGGCTCAGTGGCTCCAGAACTTTCAGGACTGCTCTCCCGAAGGTTTTTGATTGCATGAATTCAAACCCTAGGAGCAAAATCCCATGCAGCTGGATATCGCTAGGAGGAGACTTTAATTCAGCAGCCCATTGTATTACAGTCTGCATTGGTCATTGTCAGGCAAATAAAAGATCCCTCACATGAGGTAAATGCGTATTGTTGAGGACTCCCGCTCTCTCTTCCATCGTATCTATAAAACCTTGTGTAGAATTGGCTTAGAAGACTTCTCTCGAAATCCATATTCCATAAGAGAAAAAAGGTGGTATAGTCTACCGAAAACTGTTCAATTAATTAGTCTGATCATTTCCCATGACTCATTCAGAGAAGTGCCCTGAACAAACAGGTGTGTGCTAATTATATTCATTCGTCAGCCATGCACACTATATAATAATAGTACTTGTCATACTTGTTGCTCTGACCTACATAAAGAATCACTCATGAGTTTTGCCACATTTTGGAATATTGTGTTTCCCAGATATTAATTTACTTCATTTTATTTTATAATATTTTCCACAATTATAATGTCCGTCAAATGCACCTGTAACCCAATTCAGCGAAGTTGCTTGGTCGCTGAATCTCAAATGCTTTGCAGAATGTGTGATAAACACATAACAGTGCACTTTTGTTTGCAGACTTGATGATGAAGAAGCTGACTGTTAGCCATCACTTCACTGATCCACTATAAAAATAGATAGGCCCAAAGTAAAAAAATATTAATATGTAAATGGCACTGCCATGAAATTCGCGCAGCATTGTCATAGAACTACTGCATTATCTTCAACATTCCATGCAGAAGGCCAACGTATCTTTTTAAAGGACTGGGCAAATGGGCAGATAGATTAGATTAGATAGATAAGATCAGATCTATATATAAGATTAGATAGATAGATAGATAGATAGATAGATAGATAGATAGATAGATAGATAGATAGATAGATAGATAGATAGATAGATAGATAGATAGATATAGATAATTAGACAGATTGCACTAAATTGTTGATGTTACATAACTGAGATAAATAAAACCATAGCTATTCAGAGGTGACTGTTTACTATTAGACTGTTACATAATTTGTTGATAGTTAATGAAGATTATGTAACCTTAAATGTTGTTATGAGTTCTTACTTGGTGATCTATTTAAGTCATTAACATTTGTATTGACTTTTAATTTTTATTCACTTCTTGTAATCAGGTGGTATGGAAATAATTATTTCCAATATTGATACACATGTTGATTTAAATCCCTAAAATATGTCATTGGAGGTTGTTATAGGACAAGACTGAAATTTTAAATCTAATTTGGAATTTATTTAACATATTTTAATTATTTACCAAACTAAACTGTGACTAAACTGCTAGCTCCACTTTTTTGGCAACTACAGGCACTCCTGTTCAGGCAGTCACTGCAGACAGGAGCACCACACAGAATGAGCTGTCCTTGTGCTAAGTGAGCTTCGCTCATATTATGAGTAGAACGATTTCTATACTGTGTATATTCTCACCAAGATGCAAATCTTAACCAAAATTCCATTGTTTTTGCAATATGCAGAATTACATACATGAACAGAGCTTAGCAGAGCTTAGAATCTGTCTTCCAATCTTGGAATACAATGGAGCAAAAAATTGAAGTGCAATGAATGAACAGAGATGCAGAAGATATGTAATCTAAATATCGTCATGAATAGTTGTGTATGTTACATCTCTGAATAACATAGTGTTGTTTCTGATTTATACAATGGTGAAACAAATAACATAGTGTGTGTACAGTACTCCACTAAATTACTTATAAAAACCTTATACTCTTTGTTTAGTTTTGGTCTACTCTGGGACTGCCAGTCTGCCACGTTACAGGCACAGGTGATGGATTAATTGGTACATATGGACAGACAGATAGCTAGACAGCTAGATAGACAGACAGATAGATAGATAGATAGATAGATAGATAGATAGATAGATAGATAGATAGATAGATAGATAGATAGGTAGGTAGGTAGGTAGGTAGATAGATAGATAGATAGATAGATAGATAGATAGATAGATAGATAGATAGATAGATAGATAGATAGATAGATAGATAGATAGATAGATAGATAGATGGATAGATAGATGGATAGATAGATGGATAGATAGATGGATAGATAGATAGATAGATAGATAGATAGATAGATAGATAGATAGATAGATAGATAACTAAATAGACAGATTGATAGACAGAGATAGAGATATACAGACATAGAGATAGATAGATAGATAGATAGATAGATAGATAGAGAGATAGATAGATAGATAGATAGATAGATAGATAGATTATTGATTGATTCTTTGACGTATTTGTTGATCCATTGATTGACTCATTAATCCATTTCTTTTATGCTGAATTTATCGCTTCACTACAGTCACCCTGATTCGTGAGCGGAAGTACCAGTCATTGATGGACATGGTGTATCAGGGCTTGTAGATTGATTTAATCCATCCATATGCTAGCATATGACAAGTCCAAGAAATGTCCTGGACATGTGTGTGTTGATATATTTGTCACAGATTCTATCAAATTTGACAGTTGACTATTTGAAACATTTCCTCAAAATCCGCGGTTATTGTTGGGTGTTTTTTTATCTATAAGCTGCAGATTCTTGTACATTTTGTTATCTCATGTCTAACTGCTACAAAGCACACATAGTAACAAACAATGTATAACAGTTTGTGATCACTGCTATGGTTGTATTCTGATTGGAATTTGTCATGTGACTTTCGAATAGGCTCCCACCAGTTTTGTATTTCTTCAAAATATGTAAATACTATCAAAGAGGAAATACTTTGCATGCCAGACCACTAGCAAAATAAGTGAGATGTACAAGGTCAACTATTGCATTTGCACCATATCTGTGTGTTATTTGCAAAATGGCTCTGCTCCTGCAATCTCCAGATTCGAATTGCATATGCTTGTATTGTCTATAGTGTACATTGGTATTCATGAGCGTGCCCTGATTGGCTTGTTACTTTTACAGCTACTGACTTATATTACAAGAACCCTAACTGCCAGCGTGGGCAACTGGGAATGTCTATATTATTGACACCGAAGGGGCCCAATTTCTGACTAATTAATCCCACAGCTCATTGGTCTACCCGGAGACAGACATGTGCACAGATCGGGTGTCTGTCTGTTGAAAGGCTGTTTTATTGTTGCTATTTTGCAGCTTGTTAGCAACAGGTAGAGAAAGTTTCTCCCACTGTAGAAGTAGGGTAATAACTCGGAAGTGCGAATTCTTATTGTTGAATACCGGAACGTAATTCCACGTAGATCAATTAATCTCTTTATTATTCTATTTCTAAAGGGGAGACCATTGCTATTTGAAGCACTTTTTTTTGCTCTGGAGGGTGAATGGCTTAAGATATCCACACCAAATTTTAGCATGTGATTGTGGGTGTGTAAATGATCAGGTTATGAGATATTTTAAATAATCATTGAACTTTGTGTTATAGACACAAACTTCCAACTTTTTTTTGCTTCAAATAACTGCGGCCCCGGGGTTAGTTGAAGCACCATAATTTTTTTAGACAACTAATTAAATCTGAGTTTTATTTTGCATTACTGATATCCCTATGATGACTACCAGCTCCAGTAAAATACGTATTTGAAGATAAATTATATACTGTAATTTACGGCTCAAGTTAAGAATCCAACATGTAGAGACCTCCCCCAACTGAATAAATAGCAGGATTGGTTGAAAAGGTGTGAACAACTGTGCATAAGCCAGTCCTCCCTGGACTGAATGACCCACAGGATTGGCTTATTCACTGTTGTTCGCGCCTTTTCAACCAATCCTGCTATTTATTCAGTTGGGGGAGGTCACTACTTGTTGGATTCTTAACTTGAACCGTTTGTTTATTGTCACCCATGCTGCTGGATATAGCATAATAGAACCCGGTATGGTATCTGATAGGAACCTTTCCAGAATATAGAGCAAGCTTTTACAGATGCTTCTCTGCACAGCAACTTTGAAAAATATTGTAGAACTCGTAATCATCGTAGCTTAAACTGGGTAGCGGCAGGTGCACATATTAAACAGGTTTTTCATACCAAATTCAATTGATGCAGTGATAAATGTTGGTCTCCACATTTGTGTGTACAATGCGATGACACTTTTTTTCTCAATTTTTAAATAGTTTTTCTGCATATTGGGCATTATTGGTTATTATGAAGTTCACCCAATTGAAATAATTGAAATATTTGAAAAAGGCATCAGCAATTTTTGAAGTAAAGTTTTGATTGCATAGTTCTCAGATCTTCAGCATGATTACCCCAGGACGACGGATGATGTTATCCAACGGTGTGGCCCTATAAATAGATACAGTGTCACCAAACAGAAGCTTAAGAGGTCAACTTGTCACATCAAAGCATCTCAAACCAGAGTGCAAATAGAGGTCTTCAGAGTCTATTAGATTAAGATTTGTCTGGCCACGTTCAGTCGACTGACAACTGATGAGGGGCCGCGATGTAAGAAGAGTTACTATGTTACAGGATTTAGGCAATTATACTGCAAACTTATTGCTCTTGCTTCTATATCTAATGGAAGTTTGATGAAATTAACAATGCATAGATGGTGACCCTACAGATAAATTTCATGCCTTTAATTATCTCCATTTGCCCGCTGCCCTGTCCATCTGCTTGCCAGGGTTGGTAAAATCCAGGGAAGGGCCTTATTTGATTCATTAATACATGTTATGATACAGTTTCATGCATGTACAAAGTATATATGTCAATATAGACATTGAGGATAGTGATGCTAGATAGACGGACAGATTGGATAACCACTTTTTTCACAACCAGCCAATTTCTGGATAGCAAATTGCAAATAACTTTAGCTCATTTTATTCAATTGCTTGAAATATATTTTTCTTGATGATATTAGCTTCATCACCACTTTCAGAATCAGGTGAAAAAAGCACTAAAATAAAGATTACTGTCATGGCCAAAGACATGTAGTTTAACTTGGCTTTTTGTATAAGAATATAAGACACCATTTTATATATAAAAATATAAGACACACTATTGCCAAAGGTCACTTCAATGGAATTATAATTCCATTTAAGTGACCTTTGGCAAAAGTGTGTCTTATGTTTTTAATTTTTTAAATTACAATGATGTGATACGGGAGGTGCATAGGCGTATGGCGCGCATGATTTTTGGGGGGGCGAGCGACATTAGGAAATTAACAGTTATTTTTCAGATTTAAATTGGATAAAAGGTTCGAATTCGGGTTCGAGGTCGGCCGAACCTAAAGGTCAGATTCGGGTCCGCGTTCGGTTCGGCAAAATGCTTGATCGGTACACCCCTAAAATGGACCGCCAATGTGCAAAGAGCTTTAAAGCCGCCTTTATTATATGTAAAATGCATCATACAGACACAATTGTTCAACAACTCATGGACATTGTTCAGAGCTAGTCAGATTAACACCTTGTAACCCCTGTGCCATCTTGGCTGATCGTTTTTAACTTTCTATTTTTCTTTAAAATATTTGTTAGAAATTGGATGCCAATATTTGTTACATGCGACTGTAACCCATAATGATAAAATACTGAATAGTTGGATAGGTATTCGATGAAATGTTCATAAAATGTAGAATGTGAAAGGACTTTGTGAAGTCGTTCAGTTGCTGATACTTTGGTTTGGACTCGAACAGCTGTCATTGTCAAGGTTTCAGTAGGGTGGCTGACTGTGTAATCTTGACAAAACTTCAATCTTTCATGAAATTATGATCTTATCAAAGAAACCCATCTTGGAGAGCTAAATTGGATTACAGAACAAATGACACCGAACAATGTCCTTTTGTGGCTTGAGGCAAGCATTAAAAGGTTAATTTGAAACGTGCTGCAACAAGAAAATGATATTTTATGTTGCCCGAGGTTGGAGAGCTCACAAACGATGATGCAACAAACCGAGATTACGTTTGGTAAATTTGAACTTAGATCAATGATTCAGCTTGTGGGCGTGAGAACGGTATATTTCAGAAAGAAGCATGGTCAAACACATCCTACATTGGCTGGCTGTTGCACAACATTGCATTTGTGTTCTATTTGTGGTTGTTCTCTGAATTCTCAGAAAAAGGAATGTTTTCCAGATGCTGACCCAAAATCTGGAGTGACATGATCATTATGGCTACTCTTTGATGTGGGTATTGGTAATTGCACGTAATTTCCTTCAGTGCTATTTTTATTTCTTTGCTTTGGTCCTGTGATGGCATTAAGTCTCATCGATAAAGTAGCAAACATATATTATGAGGTTATATCATGGGTAGGTGCAGTACATCCCCGGTATACTCCCCGAGACCCCAGTATATTCCCGAGACCCGCACATTTTCCGAATAATTACAATTTTTTATCTATGGAACAGACATTTCTTGCAACATGTAATTCTGCGCTGGAACTGAAAATTCTTGTTTCAGTAATACTGTTCTTGTGGAAAAGGTATTTAAGATATCACCTTGCATTTTTTAATTTGTAATTTAAAATATATGTACAACACTCTACAGGAATATAATGCATCTAGGTTGATTAGATCAGGAGCAATAAAATAAAACGTCTTTGGAACTTAAAAAAGACGTTTCCTCAAATCTGAAATTTTACGCTTGAACTGAATATTCTTCTTCCAGTAATAATTTTTTTCTGGCAAGAGTTCTTGAGATATCGTCTTGAAATTTTGCATCAATGACCTTTAGAATATTATAGAAAGGACTGGAAAATATCATAGAGCTAAGTTACTTCGATCCTGAGATATAAAACTATACGGCCATAGAACTTAGAATTACGTTGACTCAAATCTGTGATTTCACACTAGAACTGAAAATTCTTGTTTCAGTTATATTTTTTTTGTCGCAAGAGTTTTTGAGATATCATCTTGAAACTTTGGATTTGTAATCTATGCTATATATATAAGATTATACGGGAATTTAATACATTTATGTTGATTAGATCCAGAGAAATTAAATAAAACGGCAGTGGAATGCAGAAAAACGTTTCTGAAATAAATGAACCACAGTGCTGAAACTATACCAAAAAGCGGAATTTGACATTATTACTTTGTCATGTGTTGTGAAATATTGTCTAAAACAATATAAAAAAATTAAAAGGGGTCCTCATCAAGATGGAAATTTATATAAATCAGTATTTGTACAACAAAGTCATTTTGGAAAAACTAAACAAATTTACCGAAAATTGCTTTGGAAAATTTTCTGTACTGAATAGGAAGTCAAATTTACATTAATCCAAAGCAATATTTTCTTGTGGATCTAACGCTTCAAACCGCTACTCTCTAGCCCTAATAGATCCTTCTAAAAACGGAAAAGACCGCTCATTTTTGTGTGTTGCCAAAATCACAAGAAAAGATGCTGAGCAGCAGCAGAGATTGTGACGCTATACTGGATTTATGGAAGTGTGTCTAAATACTGCTCTCTCATTGGCTGTTTTCTCCCCGATACTATAACAAAACAACCCAAGTCAGGGTCACTGAGTAAAAATATCACGAGCTGTTGTGTGAATTAATATCACTCGAGCCCGCAGGGTGAGAGTGATATTAATTCACACAACAGCGAGTGATATTGTACGAAGTGCCCTGACGCGTGGTTGTTTTGTTTTTA
This sequence comes from Platynereis dumerilii, assembly GCA_026936325.1. Classification (NCBI taxonomy): domain Eukaryota; kingdom Metazoa; phylum Annelida; class Polychaeta; order Phyllodocida; family Nereididae; genus Platynereis; species Platynereis dumerilii. The sequence goes on along the minus strand of JAPTHN010000001.1, from coordinate 122,794,163 downwards.
TCACCTTGTTTTACCTCAAATTTTTAGTTATAAAGAGAGACTATTTTCCACCATTACAAAAATGTTACGTCACCAATGAGCAACAATGGATATGACGTCACAACCCCATTGTTTTGGCCATAGTTTGGTTTGTGACGTCATCAGGCAGCTGAAATGCTGGTGATGTCACTACCATTGTTGAAAAATATCGCCCTTGAAGGGCGGTATTTTTTACGATATCATAGACCCTGATATTTTTTACTGTAAACAGTGATATTCACAGCCAACCAGGTGACTTTTTCCCTGCTGTATTGCACAGGGAAAATCACAGTATCGGGGAGAAAATGTGCCTAGACATGGGTTAGTAAATGTATAACAGTGAAAGTGGGCAATTTTCTGGGATTTCGGTTTGATTCAGATCACATTTGAAATTTGAAATATTTTATTGCATAAAAACAAAACCTAAGTAAAAACAAAGTGGGGTCAGAGGTGGGAAACATAGATACCCCCCTTACCAACAATACTATTCTGTACGGAGATTTCCTTTTTTTTTAATGATTTTACAGACCTTGAGCATACAATTTCACATGTGCACATTATGCAGACTGGTCTTACATAAAGCATAGCAACTATAGACATTATAATATTTCAACAGTGCATGGATATAAATTATCATTGCAAGTTTACTCACTCTAAACATTCGGTTGTCAATGTGACTAGTTTATGACTAGTTTATGACTACTTTAGGGTAGTAATGGATGAAAAAATTGGTTGCGACTTCTCGGCAAATCATTTTGACTATTCTATCATAATCAAAATAACTATGTTGACTCTGCAAGTGACCCAAAGGTAGTCAAATTGATCTCCATCTGGTAGCCTTGATTATCCTCGTGGTACATGTTATTAATCCAATATTAGTAACATTGACAACCTTTTAGTATTTTTGACTCAAAGAGTTGTCGGTTTAGGCACCAGGAATTACCTCTGTAAAGTTGTCATTTTGACCACCCTGTGTTTAGAGTGCTGCACATGTCTCATTTTCATGAATAATGCAGGGAATAATAATACTTCTTTAAAGCTTTCCTGGTCTTTGCAACTTCATTACGAAAGTTACTTGTAATTTTGGAAAGTAACACTATTTATTATCTTACTTTCTTTTGTGGTCAAATTTTCTTATGTTGATTACACATCCAGTCATAACAAAAGTGCTCGATTTGTTGTTTATCATTCTGACAAGAAGGTTCTATTTGCAGAAACCCTAATTGTTGATATGGCCATGTACTGGTTCTGAAACAGGAAGCAGATAATTCGTAGGCAATTAATTCCAAGAGCAACGATTTATGTAGCAGACAGGGCATCATGCTTTGAATGGCTGTTCCTTTCTATTTGATCACTGTCAGGCTTGTTTACAACAACAATAAGAGAAAACTTCTGGAAGTCACAGCTGACAAATAGATAGGTCACTTGGCAGGACATAAATAAAAATGCAATTAAATTTTCTGTAATGTGGAAAAAGTTCTCAAAATGATATGCATTGATTCCTTTGGAAAAAGCGTTTTAAATATCACTTCATTTATAAGTAGATTAACATTCGCGACAGTAATCAAAAAGGAACAGCCATTCAAAACATGATGCCTGTCTGCTACATAAATCGTTGCTCTTGGAATTAATTGCTTACTAATTATCCTCTTCCTTTTTCAGAACCGGTACATATGGCTATACCAACAATTAGGGTTTCTGCAAATAGAAACAACAAATCAAGCACCTTTGTTAGTGGAAGGGTGCTCTTCATGCATGAAATAGTTAATCATTGGTAAATAATATTATTTTACATTGGTTCCACTGTTTCAAACTTTCATTCTTTGGAGCCTTTTTGAGTGGGTACATTAGTCTTTCTTTTTAAAAAGCCTGGGGCCAGTCTGGTGCAACAACCTTTACTGATGACAGCACATCTGAATTAACAACTGCACTTTTTGGGATGAGGGCGTTTGGCAATTGTCTCTGTCTTTTTTCCACGATCCACCTCTGTTCTTTGGAAAGATCATCATTTGAAAAAAATGTATGTACATTTATATTTGTGTGTGTATCAACCACCATGGGACAGCTGTTGAATAAAATATGTTTTTACACATTTAATTAACTGATGATTTTATTGAACTGATGATATTATCATGACACATAATTGGGTTTAGGGTTATTATTATTCATCAGCATATAATATTCCTATGAAAATTATAAGCGCTGTGCCATTTACATTATATCAGCAACACTTGTAAGTTCCACATGGTTGATCCGAGTTTTCTCGCTGTCACATGCTACAATGCCCGACCCGAAATCTGTAGTGACGTGGCCATTACGGCTACTTTGGATGTGGCCGGTCATTAATTGCTTTTCTCTAGCAATGTAAGACATTCTTTTCCTTGGTGGGTTGTGGTAAGTCTCATGTGAAACATGCCTTGCAGAAATTTCAATGGTTTGGTACACCGACTGAAACACTGCATTGTCGTTATATTGTATATAGAGTAGTTATCTATAAGCACCACCGCATTGATGGCTGTAAGTTTGAGTGGTAATGACTAAATGTAATTACAGTCTCACTGATGCATTCCATTCATGATGCCATTCATGATGGACATGTTATCAAGTACCATTCAATCTCCAAGGGCCTGTCAGTTTAACACTTGACCCAGATTGGTCAGCGAGCAATCGCCATTGTCCTCCGTGTTATTATACATAGTACCTGAGCCACACAAGAGCTTGGAATACTTGGCCAGTATGCGTTGATTTTATAAGAAAATTTTCATTTCCCAATCAATTTAGGTTGGATACAATTTATTCCCAAAATTTATCCAGAATAGTGTGTGAATGAACAAAGCAAAGAGACATGCTAATGCAATTCATAGGCCGTAGACAAAGTCATATTTAGACTTTTTTTCAAAATGCCGATCAACTTGAATATGTGGTCTGCCTTATTTTGTAGCAGTGAACAGGGACAATTATAGGGTATATGAAAAAATTTTGATAAGAAAGTGGAACAATGTTGAAACTCACTTTTTCATGTTTTCTGGCAGCTGTTCAAGATTGACAAGTGAGAAAATATAAGAAAATACGGGTCAAACTAAATACCTTGCGTTTTTTTCAAAACAATCCCTCACAAATCCCTTGTTTGAGGACCCATAGGATGTCAGAAGAATAACAGGAACCAATGCCTTTCTGTTCCAGGGGCGCCATTTAAAAAAAAACCAAGTTTGATGGTTCATTTGGAACATGCTACAATCAGGAAATGTTGTTTCACCTTGCCTCGGGTGGAATGTCCATAATGAAAGGACAAAATGAGAACATTACAAATTCTGAACAAAACAATACCAAGCGTACGCCAAAACGAAGGAAAAACAAATGCATGAGTCATGTTCCTATGTTTGAAACATTTGTTTACTGTGTTTATTTCCTCTACAACAAGTCAGCCATAAACATAGCTAAACATCAATATATATATGACATGGTAATAAATAAGTTTTTCAGGAATTGTGTCACAGGAAGGGACATCCAAAATGAGATTTCTGTCACTGGAGGATTTAGTAACATTCGTAGCCATAATTGTTCAATATTAGGAGATTGGTTGATAAATGCTACTGTAAATTACACGCCAGGATTCAAGGTCATTCACTAAGTGACATCCGTTGGCCCCTCTGCACTCTCCAGTCTTTGCTATTTGACCAACTAATAAAGGAGATATATGGTTCACAATGTTTACAGAATCTGTCATTATCTAATCTGTACAACAATCTGGAAGGCAATATAATATGTAGATGGCAATGCCATAGATTCGCGGAGCTCAAATTAACTGTTCTTATTTTGAAAAAAAAATGTTGGAAAAAAAATTGTTGAAAAAAAAATGTTGGAAAAAATTGGGACCAAAAAACAAATTTGGGAAAAAAAAAATTTTCGGAAAAAAAAAAATCGCCAAAAAAAAATTTCAGAAAAATTGTAAAAAATTATTTTCGGAAAAAAAAAAATTTTGGAGGGCAATACTCCTGGTCAATATACTAAAATAATGACTGACATGTGACCAGCTCTCAGCCAATGACAGCTCTGCTTTCATGGTCGAGGTTTAATAATGATAAACAAGAACATCAGTTGGGCCTAAATTAATTGATGCTATTTTTTAAGTACAGTAATAGCAATCAGCTTTTAAACTTCACACCTCAAATAAACTTCACACATCACTGCTCACAAGCAGGCTGCTGATAGTTCAGTCATTTTCCCTGGGTGTGGCACTGCAAGCATGATGCTACACCGGTGGCGACACCTGTCAGGAAAATAAGCTTTTTTCATGCAGACGACATAAATGAGCATAAAAATGAAGTTTTCAAAACAGAATAGGATAGTTAAGAACCAAATGGAATTTTTCAGACACTACTGCAGTATTGCAAGAGAAATTCAGGGAGGTTTATTTTTACCGAAACTAACTGTTTAATCAGGGACCAACTCCATGGCAGGTACAGGCTGTCCTTCATTCTCACTCCACTGACAGATTCAAAATTTATTATGAGCTGTTGTTAAGCTAAGTTCGCTGACGCGACAGGGGGCTGTGCCGCCCGTCGCTCCGCGAATAATATCTTTACTGTTGTTGCATTGTAACTGAAGAGCCATAAGCATAGACTCAGAAATGTCTGAGCAGGTCATCCTTAACCTACATCACACTGTATAGGGTAAGATTCCTTGAGTCGGACACTGACAGGGTGTAACCTTGAGACGGTCACTTTTTGTTGGGCTGTATTGGCCAATTGAGAGCTCCTATACCTATATATTTGGCACCAATCTTTAGCTTAAGACCTCCTTTACCTGTTCAAATATATCAGATTGACACAAACAAGTATAGTGGGTTTTTTCAGGGCTCAATAAATGGGGTAAAAACCCCGTTTTTCACTCAATTGTGTGTCCTAAATTTGTGAATTTCAGTAGGAGATTGAACTGTTTCAATTATCTGTTGCTGGCCTATGATATATATCTGACTTCTGTTTCTAAGTTATTCAGTTAGGAGTAAGATTACCCTATTCTGTGCTCTAATATGGATTGTTTTATTTGAAAGGAAGACACTGCATGAAGCACCTGTGTCTTTGATGTCGCGTTTTGAGGAACAGATGTCTGACTCAAAGATACCCTATGTCATTTTTATTTCAGAAATTCAACCACTAATTTAGTTCTTGTGCTGTGTCAATTGTCAATTTTCTGTTAGATTTAGTAAAAATGTTTAATTTGAGGCCCTGTTTGACAATCAATAACCCACAGGCCAAGCAAGATATCCCTCTTTTAAAATGTACAAAATATAAGTGTCCGACTCAAAGAACCTTACCCTATCGCATGGTGACGTCCTCAACAACTCCTGAGTCTATGGCATATGGCTCCCATAGTAATAATAAAGAGTTCTCCGTGGCCTAATGGTTTAAGGTGTTGTTTGTGCTACCATTTTGGCTTTGAGGTCGTGTGTTCGACTCCCACTCCTGGAACTCAATTTGGTCCGGCATATGGGACATTAAATGGAGGCGGGTTGTATCCAGTGCTCTGTGCTGGGGCAACTGAAAGACCCTGGGCATCCCTGAATTAATAGGGTATGTGCCAGACTCCCAGTCAACTCATCAATCATCATCATACGGCGGTCACCAACACTGGAGAATGCTGCGGCATGGGAACCTTGTGCAATGTTCCTCTAGTCTCTGCCCATGGGCGCCGTGCTATGGCTGCCCTGAGCTGTATCATTGTGGAAGGCTCACCATGAATTTCGTACCTGCATTGCAGTGTATGACTGAGAGTTTTTACAATTACAATTAATTCAGGTCATAAATATGAATTGAATATTCACTATTAAGGGAAGGGAAGTTTGTTTAGTTGGTAGCTCTCTTGGCTTCTAATTACTGGATGCGGTTCGATGCCAGCTCCAGCAAGATCATCTTGACATATGTAGCGCTGCATCCTTTGCATGTGAATTGCAACGACCACAACACTTTAGAACCTCCAAGTGTCACATCGAAATGATGTGCAAATTGTTAAGAAAACCTGTTACCATGCTGAAACTGTTCACAACATGCTCATAACATGCATTCAATGCTAATTTCATGTCCATCAGCAATGTAAAATGCGCTCCTTTGACCTCCTACATTTTATTTAGCCAGCGCGAAACTGCACTAACTGCACTAAGCTTAAGCCTTAAATAAACATCCCTCGAACTTTTATATGTACATTTTTTATGCTATGATTCGCTCTTGTGGACAGTGCTATATGAGCGGTAATGAGGACTGATTAGCTTCCTGTAGCTCTTTTATGCCAAAAATGACCTTTCTATAGCCACCCGTGACTACACATGCAATGCTAACATCGCGACCCTGTAAACCTACACAGAGAACTCCTATTATTTTGTTTTTGGATGCACACAAGATATTCTAGTAGGATGATTGTGCATACAAGGTGTTATATCCTTTCGACAAACACACGAGTAGCCTCATGACCCTTTCAAACCAATTTTACATCAGGAATGGAATAAACTCCATTGCCTGACACACTTAAAAAATAAACTCCATTGCCTGACACACTTAAAAAATTGTCTAAATGGAAAAATCAAGTTGTTTGAAATTTAGAACAATCAATTGTCTGGTTTATACAATTGATATAATGGACATAATACAAAACATTATAATCTGATATCATACAAACCTTTTTATCAGTGCATGTTGAATTTGTGTAATGTTAGTGCATGTATGTAGCAATGAAGTTAATTCTCAGTTTAAAAATGTATATGTCAGACAGGGCTTTGGAGTCAAAGTCTGGAGTCAAGTTGGGAGGTTAGCAGTAGGAGTCAAGCATTAGAATCGTCATAGGCGTACGGCGCGCACGATTTTTGGGGGGGAGCAAATATTTGCCCGAATTTCACGAATCACGATCTAAATTTATAAACATTTTCAAGTTTTTAATTGCCTGAAAATCATTAATTTTCAGTAGTTTTTATTTAATCATCTGCCCAAATTTTTTAGCCTTTTTGCCCGAATCTTACTGTTTCCCAAACTTTTGGGGGGCGATCTTCCCCCTGCCCCCCCGCTCCGACACGCCTATGAGAATCGTGGAGTCTGAGATTTTCAGGAGACTTACAGAGTCAGAGTTGGAATTGTTTTTCCGGAAGACAAAGGAATTGGGAGTCGGAGGACACATGTTATAACACAGTCTTGTGAGTTTTGACCTTTTCTTGCATGGTCAAAACGAAAAGCAGTACTATAATTTGAGCAAATCACTCACATGAAAACTAGAGTGATTCGCTCAAATCACTAAGAAATTCCTCAAAACTCTGGATTTTTAATATATTGTATAAGGCATTTGTCAGTGATTTGAGCAAATCACTCCAGCTATCAAGGGACATTCAGATCACCAAGTGCTTTTTTTTACCCTACAAGCAGAGGTCTAAACCTACAAGACTTAACAATATTTTCATTAGATCAGCTGCATTCAAGGTCCTAAAAAACTACCAGATTGTATGAATGCTTACAGGTAATTTCATTACCATGCGATTCTTGTCAGTCACACTCGGCTGTGAGGAATCAATGCTAAACCAGCACATACTACGTTTGATAAATCAAATGTGTGACGTTCTGTTGTCTCTAAACCAATCAGATTAACTAAAAATGGCATGTATTTGGTGGGTCAAGAACCTAAGAATCGCATACTAATGAAATCACCTGTAAAACGCTTAACACGGGTTATCCTAAAGTGGTTAACTCCTATAACTTACCTTCTAACTGGGTTACTGGTAAAAATTGTGTCTTGTTGTAGCACAAGTTCAGTTAATTAAAATTAGTTATCTAATTCATGTTAGGTTCGGTATGGACACAATATCAGTAAAATGACTTACTGCAGATTCACTAAGTATGAGTTTCTTTGATTGCTTTTCTCACTATCTACGTAGCTTTTTCAGCTTGTTTGATTGGTCCATGAGCAACTCTAACAGCCTCCAAATCCTCATGTTGTACGTGGACAGCAATGAAAAACGTTGTATTCTGCTTCATTGAGCAGCTGAGCTAGGTTGGTAAATCAGATTAGCAGGAAAACACTAGCCATCCCTGTCCTTTTAGACACGTCACTGGTTATGAACAACGTTTCTATGTATTCAAATTAGATTTCTGCAATTTAATTCAGTCCCTCAACCAATCACATGAACTATATTTGCTACGTTTCACCATCCTTTAGCAGAAACTCATACTTCTTGAAATTGAAGTAACCACTTTAAGATAGCCCATGTTAAACGTTCATACAATCCGGTACAGAAGGCTCGTCAGCACATTGCATTGGACTTCTTTCTTTTCACAGAGGTTATGAATTGAAGGTTGCATCAAGTGCGTGATCGGATGATTTGTCAATCATGTAAAATCAGCAACTGACTACAGAGGCTGACAATTTAGGCATGCAGTGACTGGATGGAAAGCCGGGGAAAATTCTTGAGATTTTATTTTATTTATGCTGCAACTGACAATATAAAGAAGGCTTTGACATTTGGGACTGGCTGAGCATCTTTCCAGACAGAAATGGTTATTGTAGTAATAATTAGTTTGTGAAAGTCATTAGCAGGGTATTGACAGGTGCATATTTTCGTCATATTTGTGTGACATCTTGTCTACTAACTGCTTATAAAAGAGGTGTGAAATGAGATAAACAGTGCTTTTCATATAGGACAAAAATTCTATTAGCCAAAAGTGCCCAAAACAGTCAATTTTAAGTGAAATGTATGATTTGTGGCCAACTTGCAGCCAAAATAAGCGATTTTCATTAGCCATATGGAAGATCCATCAGACAATGCTAATGTGGCTGATAGCTAGGAAAAGCACTGATAAAGCTCAACTCCTCTTACTCTGGAACAAGACTGCATGTAAAACAATCCTAATAAAATAAAGGAGGAATGTCTGCAGATTTTAACGCAATTTAAAACCTTCTTTTGGATTGATTTCTATTATAGCTAACATCAGGGCTTCAGAGTCGGTTATCGAGTGAATCGACTCTGGTGTCCTATGTGATGCATTAACAGAGCTGTAGAGAGATTAATACACCCTTGATCAAAATGCTGGAATAATTTGGAATGCAATATTCTAAAATTTGATATTGAATGTATAGAATGGCAAAGATTTGTTCCTCAGACATTTTTTTTATTCATTGATCATTAAATGCGGTACATACAGCGGTACATAATTTGGTAGGCATAAAACCTCTAGACGCTTGTTAGCCTAACATTAAATTGCGGTATATGCTATATTATAAATATTTTTTTGTGGCTAAGCAATATTTGAATCCTTTCTTTGGGTGGCTCGGAAATATTTGTCATATTTATTGAAAAATCACCAATTACCTAAATCTATTGCCTGAGGAGCAAATCTTCGCAATTCCATACATTCAACGGCCAATTTCAGAAAATCGCAGTCCTGACGCTATAAAAAATCCAAATTATTCCAGCATTTTGATCAAGAGTGTACTTTTGTAAACACTATGGCTGGTAAAAAAAGATTATATGTTATTCATACACCAGTTGTCCTTGGGACCTATGTTCTTGAACTGGATTACTCAAAATGAGTTTGAGCAGAAATAGAATACATTGCATTGAATTGAATACATCTTGCTGAATCATATTTGAAAATGGAAAGAAGAAACCAATTTTGTGATGAGATTTTTATGTTAGAATTTCATTATAGTCTTCTTGTTTGACCTTGTGCATTTTCAATTCATCATTTCTAAGGCGAGTTATAGTGGTGAGAATTGGATTTTGAGATTTTTTAATTATAAGTCAAAGAATCATGCTGTTTGATGGCAACTCATTTATCATAAATACGTAGGTATTTGTTTTCTGACACGAAATTGCTAAAAAAATTAATCGACCTCAACATAATATAACAAGAAGTAATTTTGCAGCTGATTTCATAATTGTAGACTCTGAGCCTGAATGTGAGTTTTTTTTTTCTGGAATATGTTATCCTGTAGGGCAGAGTAATGCCACACTTTTATGTCACTTTTCACTATAGAATACATGTCCTACAAAAATAATTCAGATTGAATGTCTACAAGTATGAAAATGTCTGTGAAAAGGATAAGATGGCTGTAGTTACTATATATATTTCGAAGGTGAAAACACATTTTCTCTAAAACACGTTTTTGAGTATAGATATACTTCAGGGTAAAATTTAAACTATAACATCAATATTGTTGTGTGAATGTGTGTTTCAAAAGATAGATAGATACACTCTAAAAAATGTCGGGACAAAATTGGTTTTTTTGATTCAAAATGGTTTTTTGAAAAACCAAATTTCAATGCAAAACCAACATGGATTTTTAAAAAAAATCCATGTTTGTTTTTTGCATTGAAATTTGGTTTTTCAAAAAACCATTTTGAATCTAAAAAACCAATTTTGTCTGAAATATTTTAGAGTGTAGGGAAATAGATATAGATAAGCCAACAAATAAATTCGGTAAGTTGCATGCACAGAATAAAATACAATGGAGTCCTGAAACTCTATTCAGTTTGCTTTATATTGAACCAATTTCATTGAAAGCTTTTCTGGGTCTTGGGTAATTACTAACAACATTTGAGTTTAGGCTATTTCTCAGTCTCAGACTGCTTCCCCCCCCCCTCTTGCTTGAACAAAAAGCACCACATCATAAGGTTCCATTATTTAGGGTGCTCCTAACACAGAAGGGAAGTCCGATGAGAAGAAGAAGCTCCCTGAATATTTTGTGCAAGCCGATGGTGGAGGCTTAATATAGAGAGGGCCAGGTACAGTCTGGCCATTTCTTATTTTCTTACAGTTTTTTCCACTGTTCTCTCAACTCTGCGAATGAAAAGCCATACATCTACATTCATGGAGAAGTTGCCGATACAGGCAACTTTGTCTGTTAATTTTGCATCGCTTGATATAACTGACACCCTAACTAACCATTAGAGGTTGCAATACATGATGAGGACTGATGCAGAAGCCTTTTGTCAAAAGTATACCCTATGATATCTTGCATACACTGGTCAACCCAGAATATTTTGTCTATTATGAAATAATAGAAGTTAACTATGCATAGCATCTGAGTAGGTTTACAGGGTCACGATGTCAGCATTGCGTGTCTAGCCACGAGTGGCAGTGGCGTAACTGGGGGGTCTCAAATGGGGGGGCACCTGGGGGGGCACGCGATTCTCTGGGGGGGCACCCGCTATACTAATTGTATATTTTAGCCAGAGTTGGAAAGTTCATATGGGGGGGCACCTGGGGGGGCACAGATCCAATATGGGGGGGCCTGTGCCCCCTCGTGCCCCCCCATAGGGACGCCACTGACGAGTGGCTATGGAAACGTCATTTTGGCAAAAAAGAGCTTCAGGAAATTAATTCGGTCCTCATTACCTATCATATAGCGCAAGAGTGAATCAAAGCATCAAAATGCCTATAAAAGCTCTGGAGACGTTTATTTAAGCTTTGGGCAGTTTTCAGCCACATCTCACCTAAAATTAAATTTGGTTGTCAAAGGTGAGCATTTTAGGATGTCCGATACACCTGAAATTTGCATTGAATGCCGGATATGACCATGCATGTAGTGAACTGTCTCAGCCTGGTGATAAGTTTTCTCAATAATACACATATCATTTCATAAACTCTATGGTAACATCACCACTAAGTTGTCCTGATAACTACTTTATTTATACATACACTACTCTCCAAAAGTTTGAACACACCAGGAAAAGTGAGGTTTCTTTCAAAAGTTATTAATTTTGAATGAAATTTTTGCTTTATATTTACATCAAACAATATCAGAAGTCACATTGAAGTAATAAGTTGCCTTAATTTTTCATTTTAGGTCATTTTGGTTGAAATTTATGGCCTTTCTCGATATCCCAAATTATGGTATTTTATAAAAAATTGTCACAGCCTAGTTATCTTCTAGGTTTATGAAATTTTATCATATTTATGTGTTTCTAGAGTTTTAACATGATCGTAACAGTAGTTTTAAACCCCAAAATTGCAGTTTGAAAATTGGACACTGACCACTCAAAAACACAAAATTAGGATAATGTCGGGCAACCATGAAGTATAATCATAGAATGTATCTTCTCAAGTGAAAATTATTTTATTTGAGCTGTTTCGGCATTGTTTTGACCCAAAACTAGCCAATATCGGTATTTTTGTCCGATTTTCAATGGCCATTTTCTGGTCTGAAACTACGGGTAAAATCATCACAAACCAGTGGAAATGTGTGAAAATGATAAAATGTCATAAATATGGAAGATAACTGTGCTTTTATAGCTTTTTATAGAAAATGATAAAATGGGATATCGAAAAAATTATGTAAATTTATACCAAAATGATCTAAAACCATGAAATATGGACACCTTAAGGCCTGAATGTGAATTTCCACATCATTTGATGTAAGTATAAAACAAAATTTGTGTTTAAGATGCGGTATTTTTGAAAGAAATCTAACCTTTTCAAGTGTATTCAAACTTTTGGAGGGTAGTGTAGCCACTTATCAGATGAAATTATGACTTTGAGATCTCTTCTGACTTATGGGAAAACTTAATTTTTGACCGTGCAGAATGTCTGTCATTGCCCTGAACAATTTTATTACAAGACAAACCAAGCATAATTTTGCCGGAACTGACAGAAAGTAAAGTTAAATGCCATAGACTATGGCAGATATCATAAAAGGCTGCAAAATGACTTACCGCAAGTAACATAAGCACAATATTGATCTTGCAGTTACATTAGCAGTTACATTAGCAATAAAAAAAACAGCTACTACGTCAAGTTGTTTATGCTGTTGGTGATATATATAGGTAAATAATTCCCATAAAATTTTAAAATTTCATAGTTAAGATTTGCCCAGATTGCAAGAACACTGAGAGATGTCATGTAGAAGTTGCTAATGTAACATCAGTGTCCACTGAGACAGAATGGAGTTACATTAGCAGTCTCTCTTATTTTTCCTTTTTAAAAATAGTTCATATTTGTGAAGATAACTACAAATGGTTCCAAACAAGTATTTTAAATGTGTTCTATCAAACACATATCATTATATTTTGCTAAAGTGTTTTCTGTTGATGCATGTCAGATGACCAGTCAGTTTTGCCATCCATTATTGTACTTAAATAAGAGCAAAAAGCTGCATATTGGTGGATTATTTTATTGATATTTATTCTTTAGCTCACTAATTTACTACCTAATGGGCTCATGTGCTTCGGGAAGCAACAGATAGATAATAAAAAAGGTGGGACAGTTTAAGATACTTTGTAAGCACATTTTCGTGAAATCTGCCTTGGAGATGCACTCTTGTCACAAATTATCAGGCTGTCGCAGCTTGCCCATGCAATCCATTGCCATCTGCAGAAATAATAATACTTTCACTAACACTTACACACCAATTGTCCTTGGGACCTATGTTCATGAACCGGATTACTCAAAAGACTTTGAGCAGAAATAGAATACATTGCTCTTAATGGAATAGACCTTGCTGAATCATATTTGAAAATGAAAACAATATGTTGTAAAGGGATTTCGCGGTTGAATATCAATATAGTCTTCTCGTTTCACTTACTTTTATTATCCATGACAAATTGGACCTTATTACTAACGTTTGAATGAAAGGATTTTTTATCATATTGTATCTGATATTATATTTCAGAGATTCCTGTTGTTTGAAGGTGACACTCATAGATTATAAAGACATATTATGACTGCTGTATAGAAATTGCTAAAATGAAAAAGCTTATTTAATTTTAGAATAGCCCCATGGAAGTAAGTCATGTGTTTTCGCATTTTTATTGTGGTCAAAATATGAAATGATTTTAGTTGACCAGTTTAGTGGCGCCCTGTTAGAGCTGCAGCATGGAATAAATCAGGTTAAATTAATAACAGACAGATACAGTGGGATGCGAAAGTTTGGGCACCCTTTGAGTGGGGTCACATTTTTTCAAATTTCAGACAAACCATTTGCAGAATCTTTCCAACATGAATTATCTGAGTGAAGGATACCCATGCACTCAATATTAGCCAGAAAGAACAATGGAAATATGAAAATGTAAAAAAAAAATATGGGTCTTTTTGTCTGATTTTACATGTGCAGAGGTTTGGGCATCCCTACAGATTCTGATTTTGATTTTTCTATAACTCCAAATTAAAACAATATAAAAGCTCTGAAATGCTTTGAATGATAATGTACATAAGCCTCCCACAACTTAATTTTTTGTGAATTTTTAATTTTGATCCCTAACAAAATGACTTCCAACTTGGCAAATTTGAGGTACCTAAGGTCTGTCAGTTTATTTAATAAAATTTCTATTATTTTGAGTCCAGGAGCCAAAAAGGTAATTTATCATGATTATTTTTCATCACCTAAACACGACAGATTATTCTTTGATGAAATTTTGGAGCAGCTCAAACGTATACCCAACTAAAATACCTTAAGAAAATGTCACAATAGTTAAACTTCCTGGGCATCCATGTCAGAGTAACTTGGTTTTCTTGTTAAAATATTTGTGAAACCTGCTGTTTTTGAGTTTTATTGTGTAGAAATGACAATTTTGGAATTAATACAGAGCTGGTATCCATGATTTTTGGCTTGCCAATTCTTGCCCCTGGGGAGTCAAACTTGTTTATCATATTTTGGTGTATCTGAGAGATTCCATTTTCAATGCATTTTTTACTCCCTTGTCTCAAACACCACAATGACTGCGCCAGAATGCTTCCAAATAGCTAGATGGGTCCTTTGGCATGACTCAGACAGTCAGATTAAGCTATGTAATTATGATACCTTGTATAGATTGGCTTTTCACATATGCATGCTGAGGGTGGAATGATGGACCTGTGGACCACATTCAGTGTTGTACCTGTGGGGGTCTCTGAGGGTGATATGTAAGTTCTAATTGTTTCAAAATTGCAAAACTAACTAAATAGAAACAAAATTAAACCCAGATGGAAATTGTTTCAGCAAAAAAAGTCTCTGGCCGTCAACACAAAGTTGAACTGCTCATTAACATTTCTAATTTTTCAGGATATATACCTAAATAAATAATGGAAATCTTAAATATTTATGGTTATTTTAGATAAAATGTCAATTTTAGGTAAAGGAGAGGTCAACCAGGTCTCCTGGCCCAGAAATGTTCAGAACTTTCAGTATAACTGGACTTGTGCAACTGATGCCATTGGCACCACAAAAATTCAACGGTTGGAGTGACTCTGTTGGGGAGATGCACAAGAAATTAAGTCCTGTATTATTATCCAATGCATTCTAGAGCTTTTATATTGCTTTAATGATGAATTAAAGACAAGCAAGATCAGAATCTGTAGGTTTGCACATGCAAAATCTGACAAAAAGACTCATATTTTTTGAATTTTTATATTTCTATTGTTCTTTCTGGCTAAAATTGAGTGCAGTGCATCCTTTACTCACACAATTCATGTTGGAAAGATTCTGCAAATGGCTTGTCTGAAATTTGAAAAAATGTGACCCCACTCCAAGGTTGCCCAAACTTTCGCACCCCACTGTAATGTCAAATGACATAACAGTGGTCTCTGCATTATAAGGCCACCCCTGCTGTGGTCATCAAGTGGTCTTACGTGGGGGTGCAGTCTCTTGTCAGGGTGCGCTAAAATACTACTTAGTGTGGCAGAAAGGTGGTCACATGAGGCAAGTCTGTCTTCAACAAGGAAAATGGTAACACAGGTACCACTGAATTAGTATTGAATTAGTAAGTTATTAACCTAGGGATAGGGAATATATGATTTATTAAGTGAGGCAGGCCGGCTGTTATAAACACATATTCCTCATCCCATGGTGAATAAACAGCTTATACCTTGCGACAAACAATCAAACATATAAGCACTGCACAATAAGTGGTCAACAAAGAATATGGAATTTGTTGCAGTAAAATACTGGCTTGTGATTTGCTGACCAGGTTAACAAATGGGCATAACATTGGTAATTCAGTTTTTACGTGTGAACGATGGTCGAACTGTGAAATGTAAATGCACGTTTAGTAAGGAAATGGCATGGCCAGCCACCTATCAGGCAGATGCACAAATAATGACATATTATATCATTTAGGTGTTGTTACAGGTGATTTCATTACAATGCGATTCTTGTCATTCACACTTGGCTGTGAGGAATCAATGCTAAACCAGTACTTACTATGTTTGATAAATCCAATGTGTGACGTTCTGTTGCTTCTTAACCAATCAGATTAACTAAAAATGTCATGTATTTGGTGGGTCTGGTGCCTAAGAATCGCGTACTGTTGAAATCACCTGTAAACCATATTTGAAAACCTAATTAAACAAAGCCTCTCATGCAGTGGATGATATATACTACACAGCTAAACCCAGGCCTTAAAAAAGTTGAGTGTCCTTTACCTTGGACAAAGGCAATTATCAACTGATCTCCTCATATTGAACAAAAATGCCCATTGATGTCATAAAAATGTTACATTATGTGATCTCATCGTGTGTCTCTTTATGTGTCAATATGTGACACAATTGTAGAATGCCTAGCTTTGTGATGCAATGAAATATCTATGTACGGAGTTCTTCTTATAAATTTAAAGTCTTACAAGTGTAAAGATAAATCTTTCCAAATGACATGAACTCTGACTGCTTGAAATACGACACACAAATTCTTTTTTTTTTTCTGGCATATGCATTATGCATGCATGATATTATCTGGCACACAATTGTAATTCTCATTTTGTCTTCAATTATGGACATTCCACCTTAGGCAAGGTGAAACAACATTTCCTGATTGTAGCATGTTCCAAATGAACCATCGGATTTGTTGTTGTTTTTTTTTGGACGAGGGCCCCTGGAACAGAAAGGCATTAGTCTCTTGTCATTCTTCAGACATCCAATGGGTCCTCAAACAAAGGATTTGTGAGGAGATTATTTTGAAAAAAGTCGGGTATTTAATGTGACCCATGTGTTTTGTCACTTGTAAATATCAAAACATTTTGCCACAAACTTTCAATTTTTTTTTAAACGTCAGTTTTAATGCATTGTTCCACATTGGACAGGGGCACCTCATGACAGTGTGTTATTATAGGGCCCATATCACTGGCGTATCAGTGTAAGCTCCTGGTTGCACATCTTTTGTGACACTTAGAATAATTTTTTTTATGCAACTGGGAGAAAATATCTGTTATGCTGCAAGCTGGGTTGCCAGCCAGCCCAAGCTTCATTCAGCACCTCCCAGCCAGCTGATATGAATACCTTTTTCCCAGCCAGCTGCCTCAACTGCTTTCTCATTAGCTGACTGAAAACTTCATCGGTTGAACGCCAAAAATTGACTGCCAGCTGACAACTGTGCCAGTTGGGAAATTCCTAGCTGACAAGTCTGCCAGCCAGCCGGGCACCTGCATGCTTCATAACAGATATTTGGTATAACAGATCATAGGGGGCCCCTGATTGGATAAAGGTTAACATGGTTAAAGAACTTTTAGATTCATAATACTAATTGTGGATTCCATGAATGAAGCATAAAACTTATTGCATCCTTGATGTCATATATATGTTTAGGGTTTTGGCTTTTAATCACAAATAAACTTCCAATATGTTCCCATTATGTGTCAGCTGGATTTTCTGGCATTGTAGTGTATAGTTCTAGTCTAATATTTAGCCAGATAAGAGGAATATGTTATTGAATTGTGGACATTTCATAAATATACATGTATGTATGTAAACACATTGAAGGGAACTGTCGATTTGTCATGGAGCTGTTAACGTACTTGTGACCTAGCTGGTAAGTGGTATGATTTGGTCAGTGATGTTTGCTGATAACATGAAATGCATAAGATATGGCCTCACTAATAAGTCAGTATGAGTCATTTTAAAAAGAGTAACCTGGTAGGTATAAGGATTCGACTTCACAAGGATGACTTTGGTGCATATTTATGTAAGCATTTGTTATTCTACAATTGTGGATGGTATTAAATGTGTTTCAATTTCGGATCAAAATGGTCATTCTTCATTTCTCTTGCACTTGAGAAAGTACGAGCGAAAATAACATTTAATTAGGTCAGAAGGAAGCGTACCGCCCACTCCTGGATAATTAGTTGGCAGTTGTGCATTTATAGCAGGGCTTTGGAGTCGGAGTCGGGAGTCGGAGTCGTGGAGTCGGAGGTTCTTTGGTGGAGTCGGAGTCGGAGTCGAACTTTGATTGTCAGGTGGAGTCAGAGTCGGAGTCGGAAATTAAATTGGTTACCCCTAACTCCTAAAGATAATTAATATAATTTACAAAAACACAGTTACAAAATGTTAAATGTATCTCAAATTTTAAATAAAACTTTCTAAACAAGCATTCAAATATGAAATCCTATGAAAACTTTGTAGAATTACTTTACTGCCCTGTTAAACATGTAATATTTATGTGCAATAATGCCGATAAGCGGAGTCGGAAGTCGGAGTCGGAGTCGTAATTCAGGAGGCCCAAGGAGTCAGAGTTGGAGTCGGAGTCGCTTTTTAGAAAGCCAACGAGTCGGGAGTTAGAGTCGGTTCAATTATTACCCGACTCCAAAGTCCTGATTTTATAGGCTACATGGTATCACTTGTGTCTTCCTAATTCTATTTGTAGATTATGGGAACTAAATCTGAAACAAGCTATACAGCTATAGAGATGTTTAGGCAGGTCAAAAATTTTAATATGGTTCAATACGTATTTCAGTTTTGAAGTTTTTTTAGTTCTTCGCTTTGGATTGATGCTTGAGTCTGAAATTTCACTAAGCAACCTATTTTGAGTATGCTTGTAATGTCACTGCAGTGATATCATACTTTCCAAGTGCATTGCATAGTTGGTATATACCAGCATTCCTTTTTGGTATATTTTAATCTGAATCGAATGTCATAAAAAGTTGTAACCCCATGGGCACATCGACATTGCAGCAACGTTGCAACGACATCACACTTTCGTCAAATGACGTAGAATTGTATGGTTGAAATTATGTTGTCACAACGTTGTGAAGCAACGTCAAAGATATGACGTTAGCATGCAACGTTGTGGCGCCATTTTACAACATTGTGAGGCAATGTCAGGAGTTCGATGTTAGCTTGCAACGTTGTGGCAATGTAGTAAATAAACCCTGACGTTGTGTTCACGTTGGGGCGACATAATCACTACCATACATATGATCTACGTGACCAACAGACCAGCCCTCCACCAATTAGCAACGTCGGGGTTTACGTCATGTGCCCACTGGGAAGTATACTTGGGCAATCGATTGGGTGAGCCATTGCAGATATTTGACATGCCGGATGGTGAACTTACCTACACAATGCTTTTGACTGAGTAGTGAGTACCAGTACTTATTTTTATTACCACATGTCCAGTATGTGGATCTTCGATAATTTTGTAGAATTTTGAAATTGTCATTACACAGAATTTTGAAATAAATGCTCTCCTAAAAGTCTTTCAACCCAGCCTTTTCGTTGGATGTGGATGATCATCACACCATCATTATACATGCGATAGATATTTTTGTTACCTCCTTCAAAATAGGTCAGTAAACATATGATTGTCTTAGAATGTTAAAAATTTGATGCATGGATAACCCAGTTGTTCACTTTTTGTCGTTTATCAAGACTAGCTGATACTTTATAAATCAGTTTAGGCAAAAGATATAGAATATTAGGTCCCCAGTGGTCCAATATGTTTGCCCAATATATTTTGCCGCAAGGCATTATCACCTCCTTTAGTGAATCATTGCATAGTCCCAGTCTCATTTCCATCTTACAATAGAACAAGCTACACAATTTCTTTTATAGTTTTTCCTCAGATGGCCTCTGCAGTACTGAAGAACCTGAGATGCAGGACCTCTCCTCCAAAAACTTTCCTATCTTTCTTGAGATAATCCATCCCAGTAGGGTTAGATAATAGATGGGATGACAAGGATTAATGGCTTATAAATGTAATTTAAAATTTTGCTAATTTTCTAAATGTAATAAGATAAGCACGGTAGGCGTTTTAAAGCAAGGTTCTTAATGCATTTCAGTGCTCACTATGTGACTTGGCAACCTGGTGCACATTGCAAACCTGATGCAGCGTTGAAATAAACCTGAAGTTTACTCTGCATTCAAGAGTTCATACTTGACATTTATTTTAAAAAGAAATTTTACTCTCATTACATGCACAAGAGGCAACAGCAGTGAGCTGCCTCAGGCAGGGTACTCAACCAGAATTCACATGCAGCAACTGACAGGCAACTGCCCCCGTGGTGGAACAACTGCCGGAAAGTTGAATCTGACACATTATCAAGCCTCTATTGTGACATATATAATTTGTTTTAGAATATCATTAGCATTGATACCAGAAATAGAGTCCTGAAGTTGAAAGAATTGAATTCACCCATGCGAACGCTGTTCAGAAACAAAGGGACAAGGTCACTAGGGTCAGTTTGTCTGAAGTTCATATGACATGTCATTTTATGAATATCCAGTCATCAGTCAAAAGTTGCCTTCCAGGTGTTATCAACCAAAGAAAGTTGTAGAAACATTTGATACCTTTACTGGCTTTGCATTATCATATAAATAAAAGAAAGTAACTCATTAGTCGGCCTGGAATATACGTCCATGAATGAATGAAAAAAAGATTAGCAATAAAAATGAATGATTGCAGTTTATGGAATAGACCTTGCTGAATCATATTTCAAATGAAAATAAAAACAAAGGACAAATTTGGATGTAATGACATTTCTGTGATATATAATTGGTCTTCTAGTTGACCTTGTACTACTTCACTATTTTCAGTTGTAAATTGCATTTAGCGCAACAGTTAAATGTTTTCTTTATTCATCTAGTTATGACGATGCTCAGTATAATTGAAGTATATATTTATTGTGTCTATGTCATAAGAAAGACCAAATGTATATTTTTCTTTTTATATTTTATTTTGCAACGAATTTTTGCTGAGATATAGAATAGCACAATGACATTGGGCATCGTATCAAAGTTATTACGATGGAATTAGGTTTTATTGGTCAGGTCAACGACACTCTCCCAGAGCCACAGCAAGAAATTAACTAAATTACCCAAATGTCCAGGCATCAATTCTGTGCTGGTAACCTGGCGGTTTTTGCAACTGACCTATTCTGAAAGAGCAGGTTTTCAGTGACTGTAAAGGATACAGAAGTATATGTTTCTTGTGTGATGTCTAATCATGGAACAATCACTTGTCCTTTGTTGGCTGTAACACCATTTTCAATCTGCTATTCTTATCAGTACTGGGTACCTGAACTTATTTAGTACACATGTACACTGTACATTATCTTTGAAAGTAAAGCATATCCTGAAACAAGAAATTGATTTCTTCAATACTATTCTTGATGCACTGAACTTCAAAAAATCTCTCAACAAAATTAGCAAAACTTTTCACAAAAACTCACACAAGTCTGTGAGGTTTCAAAAAGAGTCAATATTCTGGGGAAGTATATGGGAGACAACAAGGTGATGGGTGTTACACAAGAGTATTTTTATACCCGGTATATGCTTTGATCATACAATATAATATATATATGCTACTTTGCCTTTGATGTCTCAAAAATCCGTAAAATGTGAATCGCCATTGTTCCTGTTCCATTTCGAAAATTAAACAGATACTCAGAAGGAAAAGTACTGATTACTGAATATCACAAAGTGGTTACTTTTTATGACATTACCGCCATGCTGGTATACTGAAAAAAAGTTCATATGTGAACTTTAAAATTTCACAAATTTTGGAGCAACCATTAGAAAACCATGGGCGAAGTGCTTGAACCTTGAAGTTTGTTCTTGTTTTTTTTAAATTTTTTCTGTCTGAATTTGGTAAAAGAAATAAGTAGTCTTTTTTGGAACCCTTGAAATAAATAATTTCTGGTGTGAGGATTTCTTAACACAGTTTTGTTTGATTTAGAAACAAATACTTAAGATGTCGGGTGCTCGAAATATAGTTTTGTCTGGCGTTTTTGTAAAATAAATGATAAGTCACTTTCCTTCAAGGCAAACTGGAAGCCCACCATCCTGCCATCTAATATCTATAATGGTCGCAAAGTAGCATATATTACATATTGTATGATCAAAGCATATATCTTACCAGTATTAAATACTCTTGGGGAACACCCATCACCTTGTTGTCACCCATATATACTTCCCCCATCACAAGCATATCGATTGTTTTTTAAATCTAAAGGAGTTGTGAGCTTTTATGAAGAGTTTTGCAAAATTTGCTGAAAGATATGCAAGTTCATGGTGTCAAGAAATCATAAA
The DNA here is from genome assembly GCA_026936325.1 of Platynereis dumerilii. Lineage (NCBI taxonomy): Eukaryota > Metazoa > Annelida > Polychaeta > Phyllodocida > Nereididae > Platynereis > Platynereis dumerilii. Next base: position 122,771,904 of record JAPTHN010000001.1, on the reverse strand, counting down.
ATTGTCATTAGCCAAATGTTTCAAGAATCACAAAATCCCTTGTGAATTAAGATATAATTCACACAGGGGCATATCTGGAAATGGCCTGATTGGGGGAGGAGTATAACTGAGGCACTCGGTGGCGTTTCCTATCTCTTCCATGTTTATTTTGGGCCAAAGGGGAGGGGGCAAGGCCCAATGGCCCCCTAATAAGTGGTAAGTACACCCTGTTCCTGCTCTTATCATCCTAAAACTTTGATAAGATGAAAAAGTTAGCCCATTTGCAAATGAAGGTAAAGGAGTGAATCCTGCCAAATCATGTTATTTTATTGATCTTTTCTTGTTGGACCTTTTGCTATAATATATATATAGGTTTCTGTTATGATTAAATTTAATGGATAAGCTACGGTTACTAGTCATATAGATAGGTACATGTAATAACAGATTTTGTCTCTTTCTTATTCCCTCCTTTATTTTCCTAGCCAGGTTTGTTTTTGAATAGTTAATGGAGGAAATAGAACATTGGTGTTGTAGACCTATATACTGTGTCAACTAGCGCAGCCAGGTATACCGCAAGCAAAGCAAGTTAGGTTTCATTGGCCAGGTCAGTGACACCCTTTTAGAGTCACGACAGGAAAAGAAGTAAATTAGTTAAATATCCTGTTGTCTATTTTTATCAGACGGTTCTGTAACAATATGTTCATGGAACTAATTGTTGAAACAGCTGAAACGTCTCTCCTTCGGATTTCTTGAATGACAAATTTGCAGAAACGAGGATTCTTCCAAAAGCCAATTGGATTAAAAAAATTAAGTAAGGCATATGATTAAGGATGTGGTCAACTGGTCATACTCATGAAATTACAGTTCAAGTAACTCTTACTATGATATGCGCAACCAACTATTTTCTTGACACAATGAAGCTGATCACTTGCTTCCATACTGAAATGAATAGTTCAAGTAAAGCATGTCAGTTTATACTTTCACTGAGGGCAGTTGTTCATCCACAGGGGCAGTCCTGTCAGTAACTGTTGCTGCATGATAATTCTGGCAGAGTTCACCGCCTGTGGCAGCTCGTGCTTTTGCCTCTTGTGCCCAACTTAAAATTTAAAAATCAGCTGGCTGCCAAAAAGAACCAGCTGGCCAGTTGCTTAGCTGGACAACAAACTTGAGATGGCTGGCTGATCAAATTAGTGGCTGGCTACGGCTTGCTGTGGCTTGCTGCCATTCAAATAATGGATTTAAGAGTTGTGTTGCTTCATGATATGAAGCACATAACATCAGGGTTTCTGTTGGGATGGCCAAAACGTATGCCCTCGACAATGGAATATGAAGGGGGGGGCATTGGGCCAGGCCTCCCACCTCATGCCCAAAATTAACCTTGAAGGGATAGGAAACACTGTGGAGTGCCACGTATTCACCCCATGTAATTACCCCCCCCCCCTTCAGTCTATTTCTAGATATACCCCTGGCCCTCAGGATCCAGAAATGTCTTAAAAAGCGGGTCCCCTATATAATATGTGGGTTTCACTTTTACCACACTTTTACCACAAGCCAAAGCCAAACAAGCGTCTTTTCCATATTTGTCATTAGTGCATGCCTTACTCTAACTAGGCCTGCTAACTTCATCTAGACTTGTGGAATTAGCCAATTAGAGAAGTTCTCACAAACTTAAAAATTGTAAGAAATTCTGTGATTAGTCGGGTTCACAAGTGATATATTTCTGTCTGGCTATCAGCGGCGGCTCCCATGTCTAGCACAAATAATGACATGTTATTTAGGTGTTGTTAGACCATATTGGAAAAACTAATTAGTCAAAGCATAGCTCATGCAGAGGATGATATATAATATACCGAGGCCTCGAAAAAGTTGAGTGTCATTTACCTTTGACACAGGCAATTATCAACTGCCCATTGATGTCATAAAAATGTTACATTATGTGATCTCATCGCGTGTCTCTTTATGTGTCAATATGTGACACAATTGTAGAATGTCTAGCTCAGTGATGCTATCAACTATCTACGTACAGAGTTCTTCTTGTAACTTTAAAAATGTCTTACAAGTGCAAAGATAAACCTTTCCAAAATGACATGAACTCTGACTTCTTGAATATGACACTGAATTTCATTTTTTTTTCTGGCATATGCATTATGCATGCATGGTATTATCTGGCACACAATTGTCATTCTCATTTTGTCTTCAATTATGGACATTCCACCTGAGGCAAGGTGAAACAACATTTCCTGATTGTAGCATGTTCCAAATGAACCATCGGATTTGTTCTTGTTTTTTTTTTGACGAGGGCCCCTGGAACAGAAAGGCATTAGTCTCTTGTCATTCTTCAGACATCCAATGGGTCCTCAAACAAAGGATTTGTGAGGAGATTATTTTGAAAAAAGTTGGGTATTTAATTTGACTTATGTGTTTTGTCACCTGTAAATATCAGAATATTTTGCTACAAACTCTTAATTTTTTTTTTTAACGTCAATTTTAATGCATTGCTCCACATTGGACAGCCCTGGGCACCTCATGACAGTGTGTTATTATAGGGCCCATATCACTGCCCTATCAGTTTAAGCTCCTGGTTGCACATCTTTTGTGACACTTAGACAATTTTTTTTTATGCAACTGGGAGAAAATATCTGTTATGCTGAAAGCTTGGTTGCCAGCCAGCCCAAGCTTCATTCAGCACCTCCCAGCCAGCTGATACAAATATTTTTTTCCCTGCCAGCTGCCTCAACTGCTTTCTCATTAGCTGACTGAAAACTTCATCGGTTGAACGCCAAAAATTGACTGCCAGCTGACAACTGTGCCAGTTGGGAAATTCCTAGCTGACAGTCTGCCAGCCAGCCGGGAACAGATATTTGGTATAAAAGATCATGGGGTGCCCCTGATTGGATAAAGGTTAACATGGTTAAAGAACTTCTAGATTCATAATACTAATTGTGGATTCCATGAATGAAGCATAAAACTGATTGCATCCTTGATGTCATATATATGTTTAGGGTTTTGGCTTTTTATCACAAATGAACTTCCAATATGTTCCCATTATGTGTCAGCTTGATTTTTTGGCATGGTAGTGTATAGTTCTACTGTAATATTTAGCCAGATAAGAGGAATATGTTATTGAATTGTGGACATTTCATAAATATACATGTATGTATGTAAACACATTGAAGGGAACTGTCGATTTGTCATGGAGCTGTTAACGTACTTGTGACCTAGCTGGTAAGTGGTATGATTTGGTCAGTGATGTTTGCTGATAACATGAAATGCATAAGATATGGCCTCAGTAAGTCAGTATGAGTCATTTTAAAAAGAGTAACCTGGTAGGTATAAGGATTCGACTTCACAAGGATGACTTTGGTGCATATTTATGTAGCATTTGTTATTCTACAATTGTGGATGGTATTAAATGTGTTTCAATTTCGGATCAAAATGGTCATTCTTCATTTCTCTTGCACTTGAGAAAGTACGAGCGAAAATAACATTTAATTAGGTCAGAAGGAAGCGTACCGCCCACTCCTGGATAATTAGTTGGCAGTTGTGCATTTATAGGCTACATGGTATCACTTGTGTCTTCCTAATTCTATTTGTAGATTATGGGAACTAAATCTGAAACAAGCTATACAGCTATAGAGATGTTTAGGCAGGTCAAAAATTTTAATATGGTTCAATACGTATTTCAGTTTTGAAGTTTTTTTAGTTCTTCGCTTTGGATTGATGCTTGAGTCTGAAATTTCACTAAGCAACCTATTTTGAGTATGCTTGTAATGTCACTGCAGTGATATCATACTTTCCAAGTGCATTGCATAGTTGGTATATACCAGCATTCCTTTTTGGTATATTTTAATCTGAATCGAATGTCATAAAAAGTTGTAACCCCATGGGCACATCGACATTGCAGCAACGTTGCAACGACATCACACTTTTCTTCTTATGACGTAGAATTGTATGGTTGAAATTATGTTGTCACAACGTTGTGAAGCAACGTCAAAGATATGACGTTAGCATGCAACGTTGTGGTGACATTTTACAACGTTGTGAGGCAATGTCAGGAGTTCGACGTTAGCTTGCAACGTTGTGGCAGTGTTGTAAAAAAACCCTGACGTCGTGTTCACGTTGGGGCGACATAATCACTACCATACATATGATCTACGTGACCAACAGACCAGCCCTCCACCAATTAGCAATGTCGGGGTTTACGTTGTGTGCCCACTGGGAAGTATACTTGGGCAATCGATTGGGTGAGCCATTGCAGATATTTGACATGCTGGCCGGTGAACTAACCTACATAGTGCTTTTGACTGAGTAGTGAGTACCAGTACTTATTTTTATTACCACATGTCCAGTATGTGGATCTTCGATAATTTTGTAGAATTTTGAAATTGTCATTACACAGAATTTTGAAATAAATGCTCTCCTAAAAGTCTTTCAACCCAGCCTTTTCGTTGGATGTGGATGATCATCACACCATCATTATACATGCGATAGATATTTTTGTTACCTCCTTCAAAATAGGTCAGTAAACATATGATTGTCTTAGAATGTTAAAAATTTGATGCATGGATAACCCAGTTGTTCACTTTTTGTCGTTTGCCAAGACTCTAGCTGATACTTTATAAATCAGTTTAGGCAAAAGATATAGAATATTAGGTCCCCAGTGGTCCAATATGTTTGCCCAATATATTTTGCCGCAAGGCATTATCACCTCCTTTAGTGAATCATTGCATAGTCCCAGTCTCATTTCCATCTTATAATATAACAAGCTACATTATTTCTTTTATAGTTTTTCGTCCGCTGGCCTCTGCAGTACTGAAGAACCTGAGATGCAGGACCTCTCCTCCAAAAACTTTCCTTTCTTTCTTGAGATAATCCGTCCCATCAGGGTTGATAATAAATGGGAAGACAACGATAAATACGACATGTCATTTTATGAATATCCAGTCATCAGTCAAAAGTTGCCTTCCAGATATTTAATATCACCAAAAGAAAAAAAGTAAAAACATCTACACTTTACTGGCATTATCATCGATAAAGGAAAGTAACTCATTAATCACGCAGGGATATGTGTCCGTGAATGAATGAAAAAAAGATTTGCAATAAAAATAAATGATTGCAGTTTATGGAATAGACCTTGCTGAATCATATTTCAAATGAAAATAAAAACAAAGGACAAATTTGGATGTAATGACATTTCTGTGATATATAATTGGTCTTCTAGTTGACCTTGTACTACTTCACTATTTTCAGTTGTAAATTGCATTTAGCGCAACAGTAAAAAAAAAAGTATTCATTATCCATCAAGTTATGACTATGCTCAGTATAATAATGATATCCTTGAAGTATTTATTGTGTCCATGTTGTAAGAACAAATGTATATTTTTCTTCTTGTATTTTTTTTTTTTGCATCGATATTCTGCTGAGATATAGAATAGCACAATGACATTGGGCATCGTATCAAAGTTATTCAGATGGAATTAGGTTTTATTGGTCAGGTCAACGACACTCTCCCAGAGCCACAGCAAGAAATTAACTAAATTACCCAAATGTCCAGGCATCTTCTCTGTGCAGGTAATCTGGCGGTTATTGTAACTGAATGTATTCCGAAGGAGCAGGTTCTCAGTGACTGTAAAGGATACAAGTATATGTTCTTGTGTGATGTCTAATCATGGAACAATCACATGTACATAATTGAACCATGGTCTAATTATGTGGCCTCGTTGAAGACCTTTCAATCAAACAAATTATTTTTTTTTAAATTAAAGCACTATGTCATGAGGACGAAAGCTTTCCTGGTGCTAAAGATAATCCAGTTATGTCATTCGCTGACAAACAAATTGTTTATAGTATTATGGATAAGTACAACCAATGCTCTCAAAGCAGAGTATCGTGCCCTGAAAAACACTGCTACACTGCTGAGTACGGCAACGTATTTTACTGTACTCCCAGAGCAAACAAGTCAGCAATTGCTGTGGACAAACCTGCTATCTCTCTATATTGTTCAATATAGTTTCATTGAGTGACAAACCTCTCGGTCAAAATCAGAGCAAGTAAATTTGAGTGAAGAGTAGGCATACGGTATTATAATAAAACCCCATGACAGTGTAGTTCACAGCTATGAAAATCATGAGTGTCAGGTCTGCTCTGAATTAACACGAGTCCGAAGGACGAGTGTTATTCAGAAGGCAGACCTGACACGAATGATGTTCATAGCTGTGAACTACGCTGTTATGGGGTTTAATTTATATCCCGCAATGACTTTATGAGTGGTTTTTATTAGATTTTAGTCTGATAACTTCAAATTCTCCCAAGTTGGGAGCAGCAATTTGTTGTGACGTCACCAGCTGCCCATTGTGGCGTCATGATATAAACAATCGCTGCCCATTGTTTGCATAACAACGTCAGATAATTTATTTCATTGAGTTCACTAGGATGAACTCAATGGTGTGAACTCAATGGTTCTTTCATGGTGTTCACTCGCAGTTGCGGGATATATCTTCATTCTGACGTATACCTTCTCCCAAAAATCTGAATTACCATCTCCCGATTGACTGTTTTCATGCTGATTTTTTACTTGAATTGTTGAATTCAAAAGTCCATTAAGTGATGAACATATTTTCTATGATATTAGTAGGGGGGGATGATAATCCTGAAAATTTGCGGGGACGCCTTCAAAAGTTGCTCATTGCCTCCAGAATGGATGAAAATTTTACCAAATTGAATTTCATGACTTATTCTGCCTGCTACTGACCAACATGTCAAACCGCGTCTTTTTAAATGTCGAAAATAGCATTTTCCATCAGAACTTGAAAAGTATTGATTTTAAGTGATAGGCCTATAAATGTATTGACATTGAATAGGAAATAGGGTATTCCGAACATTTTGGTGTATATTTCAACTTTCTTGGTCCATTTTAAAAGAAGTTTCTTGAAAATCCCAAAACATCAATTGTTGGTTGAGTTGGACAATGACAAGAATTTAGATTGTGGACGGTGGACCTGAATCTTGAACATATCTCTGACTTCATCAAAAATAGAAAATTACAGATAGTGAATTGCAAGTCAGTATCACTTGTATCAGCAACCTGCACATTCGAAGATTGCCAATACTGACGGCTTGAAGTAGATGGAAAGGAGAAGAAATTGGTGATGGCCCTATCAGAGGTTGTGTGGAAAGGACTGTGTCTCTGCCACTCCTTAGCTGTACTTTCATAAACAGAATGTAGAATTATTTGTTATTTAGTGTTCTAACAGCTTCCAATTCCAAAATAATCACTTGGAGGTATAGAAAAGGTAGCAAGAGTATTTTTTGGATTAATCACAAAATTTTACATTTGTTTCAGATTCATGTCTAATCATTCCCACAATGTGCCCCCCAGAATGGCATGACTCTGAATGGCAGATGCATATAAAATGCAATAATTTTGTTTAGATAACTTATGCTGCAAATCAATGAAAATCGTAATGAATGCTTTTGCAATATTCACGGCGTTCTTTGTAAACCACAACATTGGATTCACAGTGACAAATATTAGGTCTGGGAATTGGTGTGGTGCTGGTGATTTTGCTCTGGCTTTGATAATTTGTAATTAGATATGTCATAGCTAAATTTTGATCATCATTATAATAGTGTCACCATTACTGTTGACATTTACTATTTTCACCCAAAAAGTTGTGAGAAAGTACAGATCAATGATTCTGAAGGCTTCGTTCCCTTCTACAGATACAAGTCTTAATATAATAATGATACTCGTAGTGATTACCATTTTGCAAATAGTTACTAAATATTGTGGTAGACCTTCACTTGCTATATCACACACCTATATCATACATTTCTCAGTGTTACTATTTACCAGTCCAGTAGGCCTATTTGCACTGTGAAAAAAAGGCTTTTTCTGATACCAGACGATAGTTGTACAATATGATATATGTCAGATCTTTGAATTGTCTAAACTGGACAATTGAATTGTTCAAATCTTTTTGGTGTCCTGAAGGATTTGGAGTTTTGGGCTCTTCCTTGGACATATACCATTTCCAAATGGACACAGATAATTTTCAATATTGAAGTTTATGATTTTTATTTAGTTGCACTTCTACTTCAGAATCAACGGGTTTGTCCTGCCTATGCATGCTCCAATTTTTGTGCTCCATAACTTATGATTTTGCTGCAAATTTTCAGTTTGTTCTTGTATTAGTGATGCAAGTATGAAGTTTCTCCTCTAAAATTAAAATTCAAAATGGTCAATGTCAGTAAACTTCGTGAATTTTTTTTACTTCTCGAAACCATAAAATTAATAGAATTTAATATTAATGCACTTCACCATGCACGCTGGTTACAATATAAGTTTAACTTCAAGGTTTAGTCATTTATTTACAGCACTTCTGTAATTCATTATTTACCAATTAAAAATATTTAAGTGCACATCATTCCTAAATAACGGACATTCACTTACGTAAAGATTTAGCTCGATTATTTCTGTTGGACCCTTACTGATTGGCGAATCAATAAAACATTTATATGAGTGTACTTGCTGGGGATACTGCATTTCCAAGCAGAGGCTTTACTTAACAGATTCTACTGTCTGCAAAGTGTCATTGGTTTCCTGAAAATGACTAGTTATAATTTAGGCCATTATTTTCATGCCATGTCTTTGACAGTTTCGTAATCATATAATTTAAAAGAATAAAATAAATATTTATCTGATCTTTGTGTTTGTCACAGACTATAAGTGTTGGTATGCAAATGAAAGCTCTCTTGACACTTTGTTTAATGATGTTATTTTCAACTTCCTATCTTTACGCATATTAAAATTAACAAATGTCGCGAATAGGCGAAATTTCACAAAAACGTCTCTTTTCCTGTCATACGAAAGTGCCAGTAGCAGCTAGTAGCAGGTCCGAAATCCAGAAATTTCAGTATGGATGGACTTTTAAAACAATAAAGATTGATTTGGAGGCGTCCCCGCATGGGCCCAGCGAAAAAGCCATTTTATCATCCCCCCCTAACATTAGACTGTCATTTTGACCATGCAGATGTGCAGTGAGAAACAGTGTCAAATGTGCATATTTGACCATATTTTTTTCAAGTTTTCTATAACCAAAATTGTGGCCATCATGACATTAGGAATGATAAGTGCGTTGCAATATTCAGTGGTGGAGCAGTAAAAATTCGATCCTCAATTACAGCCGAAAAATGACGAGTTCAGCTTTTTTTGACTGTCAATGACCTCACAACAGGCCTCATCCATTGAATTTAAATATGAACTGTCAATGTGTCATTTAGTTAATAAGTAACTTGTGGCCTCATTGAACATTGCCGTGATTCAGAAGTTAACTTGTTTTGATAGCATTGAAAATTTGTGATATAAGTCATAGAGAATAACTTGGCATGGAGGTCTATGACCTCACAACAACATGATATTGCAATTCTGCAAGCACTTGTCCTTCGTCGGCTGTCACACCATCATCACTCTGCTGTTCTTTTTAGTACTGTGTAGGCCTACCTAAACTTATTTAGTTCACGTGTGCAGTGCAGTGCACTGTACATTGCCTTTGAAATAAAATCATATCCTGAAACTAGAAATTGAGTTCTTCAATACTATTCTTGATGCCATGAACTTCAAAAAATCTTTCAACAAAATTAGCAAAACTTTTCACAAAAGCTCACACAAGTCTGTGAGGTTTCAAAAACAGTCAATATTCTTGTGATGGGGAAGCATATAGCAGACAACAAGGCGATGGGTGTTACACAAGAGTATTTTTGTACCCGGTAAGATATATGCTTTGATCATACAATATAATATATATATGCTACTTTGCCTTTGATGTCTCAAAAATCCGTAAAATGTGAATCGCCATTGTTCCTGCATGTTCCATTTCGAAAATTAAACAGATACTCAGAAGGAAAAGTACTGATTACTGAATATCACAAAGTGGTTACTTTTTATGACCATGCTGATAATTATATGCTGTCCAAAATTTCACATGTGAACTTTCAAATTTCACAAATTTTGGGGCAACCACTATAGAAACCCATGGGCGAAGTGCTTCAACCTTGAATTTTTTTTTTATTGATAATTTCCTCTCTGAATTTGGTAAAAGAAATAAGTAGTCTTTTTTGGAACCCTTGAAATAAATAATTTCTGGTGTGAGGATTTCTTAACACAGTTTTGTTTGATTTAAGATGCCGCATGCTCGAAATGAATAGTTTTGTCTGGCGTTTTTGTAAAATAAATGATAAGTCACTTTCCTTCAAGGCAAACTGGAAGCCCACCATCCTGCCATCTGAATATCTGGCAGTAGCAAAGTGGCACGTATATTACATATTGTATGATCAAAGCATATATCTTACCAGTATTAAATACTCTTGGGGAACACCCATCACCTTGTTGTCACCCATATATACTTCCCCCATCACAAGCACATCAATCTAAAGGAGTTGTGAGCTTTTATGAAGAGTTTTGCAAAATTTGCTGAAAGATATGCAAGTTCATGGTGTCAAGAAATCATAAAATTGTCATTAGCCAAATGTTTCAAGAATCACAAAATCCCTTGTGAATTAAGATATAATTCAGATATATCGATCGTTTAGACTCGTTAAACCATGTTGAACAAAGATACTTCAGTGAATTAAGTTTCCCACACAGGGGCATATCTGGAAATGGCCTGATTGGAGGGGGAAGTGTGGAATGTGGCACTCGGTGGCGTTTCCTATCTCTTCCATGTTTATTTTGGGCCAAAGGGGAGGGGGGCATGGCCCCCCTAAGTATGCCCCTGTTCCTACTTATATCACCCTGAAAGTTTGATAGGATGAAAAAGTTAGCCCATTGCAATTGAAGTTAAAGGAATGAACCTTGCCAAATCATGTTATTTTATTGATCTTTTCTGGTTGAACCGTTTGCTATATAGGTTTCTGTTATGATTAAATTTAATGGGAAAAGCTATGGTTACTAGTCATACATAATAATAGATAATAATAGATTTTGTCTTTTGCTTATTCCCTATTTTTATTTTCCTAGCCAGCCTAGTTTTCCAGTTGTTAAAGGTGAAACTGGAACATTGGTGTTGTAGGCCTATATACTGTGTCAACGAGCTCAGCCTGGTATACCGCAAGCAAAGCAAGTTAGGTTTCATTGGCCAGGTCAGTGACACTCTTTTAGAGTCACGACAGGAAAAGAAGTAAATTAGTCAAGTATCCTGGTGTCTATTTTTATCAGACGCTTCTGTAACAATATGTTCGTGGAACTAATTGCTGAAACAGCTGAAACGTCTCTCCTTCGGGTTTCTTGAATGACAAATTTGAAGAAAGGAGAATTCTCTCAAAAGCCAATTGGATTAAAATAAATTAAGTTGAGCATATGCTTTAGGATATGGTCAACTGGTCATACATATGAAATGACAGTTCAATTAACTCTTACTATGATATGCGCAACCAACTATTTTCTTGGCATAATGAAGCTGATCACTTGCTTCCATCCCGAAATGAATAGTTCAATTAAAGCAAGATGTCGTTTTACTAATTATTCCACAGACGGCAGTTTTTTTAGTAGGTGAGTAGGAATTTGGCAGCACTATCTCAGGTTGGGAGACAGACTTCAAACAATTTTGCCACAGACTGAACCCAGTCCCTTTGGCTGTGTTGCTGAACAGCCCTGGCTGTGAAGAGACTGGCAGAATTAGTGGTCACGCATGAGTTATTTCATGTTTAAACTTCCAACTTTGTGCCTCTTATTTCTGATATTGATATTAATCATATTCTAAAATGAATTATACTATGTGACAATAGAGTGTCAGTTTCTACTTTCACCGAGGGCTGATCAATGGATGGATGAATGATTGGGGCTTTACGTCCTGTAATAATGCACTTGCTAGGCTAATTAGGATAGGAGGAGGACACGGCAATGAGGTGAAGGATGATTGAAACAGCCGTCCAACATAGGTCCAGTTGACCCAGCAAGAGCTGGATTTGAACCCTGGACCCAGCGATTGGCAGTCCAGCACGCTACCACTAGACCAACCCTCCCCCCTCTTTCACCGAGGGCAGTTGTTCCACCACAGGGGCAGTCCTGTCAGTTGCTGCATGATAATTCTGGCAGAGTTCACTGCCTGTGGCAGCTCACTGCTGTTGCCTCTTGTGCATGTAAAATCTCTTAATAAATGTTTTCAGCTGTGTTTTAACGTATCAACTTCCTGTGCGCAGTAGTTTTGTCGGGTAAATATGGGTCCATTCAAGATTGCAGTTCTAGTTAATTCCTAATGAATAGGAGAAAAGTTTGATAAATGGGGATAATAAAGCAAATACTAAAAGCAAAACAAAACAAATATTCTTAATTGTTGTAGGGTTTCAAATTGGAATAGTGTTGATACATGAAAAAAATTGCTACCATGTAAGTATGTTTATTTGTTATATGATGCCAGAAAAAGCAAAATGCATACGGCACCATTATTACAATGTGACAGGATAATTTCATATGTTGGTAGAATAATAAAGTAGTTCATAATTGATATTAACATTAAACAAGGGTAATATACATATTAGAGCACAATATTTTTTAAAGAACATATTAATGTTTAATTGCATTATTCAAGTAATTCCAAGTACCCAAAAAATTTCTTATTGAAATACTTTCATTGATGCAATTGTAGAGGTGCATTTTTCCAACTTAGCGTATCTAGAAAAGTTTGAAGATCGTCTTAACTTTTAATTGTTATTTTTTCGATTTCCTTCGTTTTACAGATGATTTTCAGATCTTTTGTCTATGTGGCGGCATTTTTGTGTTCTTTTTTTAAAGTATAACATTTATAGAAAATTTCCCTGCTCTTCTTTAATTGAATTTTCATTTACATATACACCAGTTCCCTTCAGTTTGCGTCTCAGATGACATATTTCTTTTCGTTTCAAGATGTTGTTAAATTTAATTAGCATTAGGGGGAACGGGGACACATTGGGACGCTGGGCACTGTGGGACGGTGGGGTTTTCTTGGATCCTGGCAAGGTATATGATATGGTAGTGCCATCATATCTTGTAATTTCACATCCTGATGTTTCCATGGTTTTATAGACAAATTACAGCCACATGCAGAAGTATGGCGAGCAAAAGTTTGTTTTCCTACTACTAAAGTAAATATGGACGGGTTCAATTGGAACCATTCTGTGGACAAACCATGAACAATGAGGCTTTCTCAGTGCTTGTATGAATTTTATATATCGTAACGAACAGTTTTGAATTGCTATCGTGATAAACACACTCACTGGTGTCCGAGAAATTAGCATTTTGGTGTAAAAGTCATATCGGGGCTCATTGGGACAGTGAATTTGGGGCACATTGGGACGCACTTAATATGGCAGAATTTAAGTGTCCAAGGCAACTGAATGACCTGGGAAAGCACACAACAGGTATTCAGGCCACAGGGAATAGAGGCATAGTGGATTACCATGCTCTGTGAACAAATTTGTCGCAAAGCACTGTGTGTTACTTACATAGATGTCCGCACCCAGGACAGTTGATGTTAAATGTTTAAAACTGTTTAAAGTTATGAACTATTGGCACTACAATGTGTTGATGCACTGTATATTATCTTAAGCACTACTTATCTGAAATATCTATTGCACCTTGAGAGTTAAAATCATTTTTTAATGAATGTCCCAGTGTGCCCCGGCTGTTTTAGCCGGGGCACATTGGGACAGTCATTTTTACGACTCTCTGGCTGCAAAAGGGTAGGTGCAGTCTAGTTTGTTATGCCCTGCATTTAAGCTCGATGGTATTGGTGACATTCATGCAAAGTTTTGAGTTCTTCAGTGCTTTCAGTATTGAGCAACATTAGTAGACATTAAAAGCGTCCCAATGTGCCCCCGTTCCCCCTACATTAGGTCTTTCCTTTTGCTCCTGTGGCGATCTGTTTTGGTTGTTACTTTCCTTCATAACACTTGTTGTGAGTGAGATCAGATGACTTCTGTTTAACATCCATCTATTCTTTTATTAGTTTAACAAATTCTTTTTCAGTGGATTTGCCTGTAAATCCAATCACACTGAGTACTTTTGATCTTTCTCCTTTTCTTTTACATTTATTTTCCTCATGCAATCCTGCAGCTTTGTCACAAGATCAGTGAGTCTTTTATCCATGTTTTAGTCATTCAGCCTCATTTTCATGTTACAGTCATTGAGTCTCTTTTCGAGGTCAGTGATTCTGGTGTCTTGTTCTGCTATTTTTTCCTGTTGTATCTTGATACTCTCTTTGTTGGAATTAATTTCTTTTTGGAGCTCCATGATGTATGGCTTGATCGCGTCTGTGACTGTGACAGCAAACTTTTGTTGTGAAAAATAACTACTGTCAAAATAAGTTTGTAACATAGTTCCCATTGGGACAAATGCCCTCTAAGAATTCCTAAAAAAAACGCCAAAAGGTCATCTTTGCATGTGCCTATATTCCAAGTTTATGGGCAAGCATGTAAATTCCGAACGATCAAATTGTGTAATTTTATGTACTTAGCGATTTCAAAACTCAACTGCTGGTTGCAGGAAGCTTCAATACAAGGTCCCAATAATTATGACATATATTTGACTGTTATACTCTCAGAATTTTGGGATGAATCTTGATCATATTAGGAAATAAGCTTCCTACAAATTGATAAAATATGCTGCAACAACATATTTGACCTCAGTGTCAGTTCTTGAATATGGACACCTGAGCTTTGTAGTATTTCCTTAGTGTCGTGACAGATGTAAGTTGCGTTCAGGTACAAATACAGAAAAGAAAAAATAACGTGCAAGCACTTTAAGCAGCTTCAAAGATTCATAACTAATCATCAGCCTGCATAGTGCATTCTTCAATCCTACTGTTATTCTGATTCATTTCCGCAATAGTTATCACCCAGTGGCATATTTACGGGGTAATAGGCCAGCCGCGCCCCCTCCCCCCCTCTCGGGCCAAAAATTAACATTGAAGAGATACGAAATTAATTTTCATGTGGCAATGTTAACCAAGTGAATCAACAAATCTGTTTCCTTTTTAAATTAACCAAGTGAATCAACGAATCTGTTTCCTTTTAAAATGCAATCACTTTTTTGTCTAAAAATGCAGGTAACAATCCAAAAAACGTAATTTTTAACGTCATAGAAGGTGATTTGGCACACAAATTTTGCTCTTAATTTTGTACCTGATGTAGTAAATAAGATAGTACCAATAGATATTGAAATGGGCAGTATTGTCCATTCTTGCCAATCTTCAACTACTGTATTGCAAGAAATACATATTTTTTACATGGGGTATGATGGGCCTTGGCCCATCATGCCCCAATCAAGAGACCCATCATGCCCCAAACTTCAATTTTCATAAATGCTCCGAGGCACCAGTTTCCAAGAATAAACTGAAATCAAAGAGTTTTCATGCAAAATGTTGAGATATCGCTTTGTGAAAGTAAAACAAGACAGCTGTTAAAATATCACATGCACATAATCACAACGCACTTGGAAAATCAGGAAAAAAAGATGTTAGGGCTTCAAAATCCTAGAAGGGGCAATAGGCCTATCTGCTTAAGTATTGGTATCTGAACCATGCAATTTTTTCTTCAATAAAGGCTAGCAAAAGGTGTTCTAAACAACAAACATCAGCTTCCTCCTATGTTAAACTATGGAGTTAAAGCCCAAACCCATCATGCCCCGGGGGGCCATCATGCCCCGCTCTCCCCTAAGTTGCCCGTAGATTGGAGGCAACTATAGAGAAAAGAATAAATTAATAGACCTTTGTAGACAGATGTAGGCCCAGGAACCTGGACTCCATCATTTTAATTATATAGATTTTAATCATATAGATTATGTATTTATTGAACAATATAAAATTAACTGCCCAGGAAACAATAATTAAAATGACTTAAAAGATACAGTTAACTGAATTGGGAATTAATGAAATATCTTCTCAGAAGTTAGCATGACTTATTGATATTGAGAAAGTTTTGTAGAAGATGTGTGAATTGCAATTGACTCAAGTGCTTCAAAGTGTGAAGCCACCAAGATGGCCAAAGACAATCAGTGATATCTTAATTGCACTTCTGGGTTGCTTCTGTGCTTGTCAAAGTGTTTCTAATTGATTGAAATTGACAATAATCGGCGTCACAGTTTGATTTAAGCCCTGTATGACAGGGTTCCAATTGAAAAGATGCGCACGCATCTCGATTAGGCTTGACCCTTGACCCCTGAAAGTCAGTCCATTTAGTTTCTTTATTAATTTTTTTGTTACAGTGGGCCACCAAAATCGACTGGCCTCAAGCAAAAATTCCATTGAGACTGTATTTTAAGTTTGAATGAGATTGGTGAGAGAGGGTGATCGTCACAGTGCTAACAAGATCAGCCAAAATTCTTTGGGTAAGAGCTGCTTGACGCAGCTAAAAAGATGAACAAAGATCTTGACATACAGTACAAATTTCTAAAAGTGGCTCGTAATTTAAAATCTAGCCTTAGCTATCCATCCATAGCAATTCCAAGCTAAACTAAGCTACCCTTATCCATAGCTAGCCATAGCTATCCACTATTACTATTGTTTAAACAAGGGGTAAAGAGATTCCAGTGTATACAAAAGGATAGAAATGGATAGCCATGGATTATGGATATGACTAGTAAGGAATAGCTATAGACAGCTAAGTTGAGCCACATTTAGAAATTTGTACTGTAGATCTATCGGATGTCCAGGTTTACAAGAGTCTCATCTTAATTGAGAGGGTTTTATACATTGTATTAAGTAATGAATGTTTTAGACCTAAGACAGCGTTCCCCTTTAAGACAGACGTGTGATATAGATTCCCATCCTTCCTTACTATCCCTTTACTAAAAAGCATCATCTGTCCCCTCGCAATACACCTCCCCATTAAACAAGCCTCAGGCCAAAGAAGGGACTAACTCCCAATATTGGGTTCCTTTTAGTGCTTAAGTAATCTTCGTTTCAGTCATAATGTCCTAATGAATTGTGATTTAAATGAATGTGATCAGCGACATAATAGGAAATGCTGCGGATCCCCGCGTATTGGGTGCATGTTATACCCCACCCCCATACGAAATTTCTAGATACAATATGCCCCGGGATTTGACTCCAACGGTGTCAGAGGTTCATTATTATCTCCAGTTCAATTTCTGCCAATATTGGTCGCACAGTCACTGTTCTGAAACTTCCTAATGGGTGTTGCAACTAATTAAATTCCATTAAAGCATTAACGGTAGAAACTCTTTCAACAAGGGAAAAGTCCAGAGATGAAGAATAATGATCATTAAACAAACGAGAAGTGGAATTTAGATCGATCTCGGAACAGTCTTGAAAGAGACATCCATTTGGAATAATGGGGTCTCGCGTTGTTCCAAGATCTTTCCTGCCAGCTCGCATTATTTTTCCATGTATCACTGCTGGTGCTAAGACGAGAAATCCTGCAAGACTTAAAATGTTTACATTTTGATGTATGCAATTGTATTGCATGATTGCATCATATATCACATGTGACGTTTCAAGGTGTGTTTGAAGAACAGAGCAGGAAGAGAGGAAGTAAAAAAAACATGCTTTCCTATTTATGTAGGTTATTCAGGTATTTTAATTTGACTTGTCTTGTCCCTGCTCTTTACTTGTAAAGTGAACTGTGTATGGTAAGTTGTCAACAAGCTTTACTAATTAGGCCTACTATCCTTCCAGAAAGTACACAGAAAGTGATTTTTTCTTGTAATGTGGGAGTTCGACATCATATGGCAGTTCCCATAGGTTAACATTGGATGTCATGTAAATCAGGTGTTCTGTGAATAAAGTGAAGTGAAGGCATCAAAGCTAGCGAATATGAGATAACTTTATGGCAATTAATATTAGGAATATATCCAGGCCATAATAATCCGAGATTTCAAATGTTTTGTCTATATATTTGAATGCAACGTGCCAATGTACCTGTTAACTTGGCACACCCGAAACCTCTATCATCTGACTTGCTGACTTTGGAACTTTGCTGAATCGACAGACAACACTTTAGCAAAATATAATGATATCTGTTTGATAAGATACATTTAAAATACTTGTTTGCAACCATTTGTAGGTATCTTCACAACTATAAACCATTTTTAAAACGAAAAAATATGAGAGACTGCTAATATAACTCCATTCTGTCTCAGTGGACACTGATGTTACATTATCAACTTTACATCAAAATTTCTCAGTGATCTTGCAATCTGGGAAATCTATAAACTTTGAAATTCTAAAATTTTACTGGAAAATGTGCTTTATTTACCTGTGGGAGAGAGCGGGGCACAGTGAGGCAGCAGGCACAGTAAGACAAAGTCCGTAGCGTCTAACTGGTATTGTTTACAGACCAACCCTCTCTTGTATAGTATAAAAAGTAAGTAAGTGAGAGACTGTCCTATATCCTGAATGCCTGCACAGCATATCGACGATGGAATTTTAATATTTTGGTTTTTAGCCAGTAAAAGTAAATAATTTTGCTAAACGACTTTTTGTTATAATTCCCATGAAAAATGGCATAATGCAAATTAATTGCCAGGGATTCAAACCTTGGTTATTTGCCTTAGTTTAGTGAGATGATAAACCGCAATGTAGGCATCAGGTCCGCAGGATTTAAAGATTTATAAAGAGAGCCGCATGGGGCACAGTGAGACAGTTTGAGGCGGGGCACAGTGAGACATCACAAAATTTGCTTTAAAGAAAACTTACGTCATTCCATTTTGTTTGGATAGATTTATTAAAACGTATGCCTTATCCAGTACAATGCAATCTCACCTACATTATACACAATAATACCAAACAGCACAGACATAATCCAGCAAATATAAAAATTTACAACACACTAAACTGAAATATATTGGCGTGATCTAGAACTAGATCACGCTGGAGGAGGGACTAAACCTCATAAACAGTGGCAGTGGCTACAGTGGAAACGACCTGAATGTAATGCATATCTCACAATTCACTATTTAAAACAAAATGTCTGCTTTAAACTACTGATTTTAGTGAGTCATATCCAACGGGATGCACCTGAGAAGAATTTCTTTGGTATGTAACATGTGTGGCAGGTTAGATAAGTTGTTCACACATCCTGTGTGATGAAGTTTCAAAACGTGCTCAAAAAAGGACCTAAAAAATCACCTAGCCAGCTGCTTTTATTAGAGTAAAGTAATTTCTTTAGCAACAATTGATAAAACAATTACGCAGCTCCTGAGGATCAGCGGTTATGGCAGCAGATGCCCGTTCTCATTGTGCCCCACCTGCTGTCTCACTGTGCCCCACCCACACGGCACAGTGAGACACTTAACGAGCATGGACGTAACTCATAGTTTCTCCAAACCTGTAAAAAGTAGGAACCTGAAACAGCTGGACAATATACCCAACGTCATTATCTGTAATGTGGAACTGATCTCATTTAACTCGTTGCTGCCAACATTTTGGAACACTTGAAAATAAAAAAACTGTCTCGCTGTGCCCCGCTCTCCCCTATAGATCGCCAACAGCATAAACAACTTGAAGTGGTAGCTGTTTTTTTATTGCTAATGTAACTGCTTATGTAACTGCAAGATCAGCATAGTGCTAATGTAACTTGTGGTAAGTAATTTTGCAGCTTTTGAGGAAATTTGCCATGGGGCAAAAAACCATCGCTTTCTCATAACTTGGCGTGCACTCGGTGTAAAACCAATACTCTCATATACATTGTAAGACCTCTGCATGCTTTAATATATTCGAGGGTAACAGGAGCCCAAATTAAACTCTGGCATGTGATACTATACCTCTCATCTTGTTTCCGACCAGGCCAGTCACGGCAATGGAATGTGGCAATGTGAACTGCCCCCTGCTCAGCTGGTTACTCAGTCGCAATCACAGCCAGACTGACCAGGTTTCCATGAAGATGACCCCACAAAGCATTGCCATAGCAACCAATTTAGATCCAATGGCAACACTTTGCTACAAAAGAGGGCAATTTGGCATGGAAAGTCTCCAGAATTGACTGCGTAATCATCTGTCTACTCTGTTCATGCCAAACTCTAAATATAGATTTCACTGCCATTGTGAATGTAAATGTTCTCAGAATCATTGCATTCGGTTTAGTTTTTCAATTAAGAATTGTGTGAGAAAAACTGAGATAGGATGATTTGAAGTACTTTTAAATTTATGTACTGTTCATGTATTGCATGCTGTAATTTTGTTTCAGCATACCAGCAATTACGTTGGAAGTCCAGGTGTGATTTTCAAAATTTACATGTTAATTATATCAATGCAGAGCAGAGTGATGTGACAACCCGATAGACCTCTCCACCAAGATTTTCTTACCCCCCCCCTCCCCACCACACAATGATACCAGAGCTGCTCCAGGGTGTGACAGAATTCGGAAATTTACCCAGTTATAAGCTGATAAAGCTTTTTCAACCTAGCTACAAATTCCTGATGTGTTTAAAGTTGTACCCTGGGCAGTAGCTCTATAGAGTGAATTTCCCCAAATTAACAGAATCCCATTCAAGGCAAAGTTTGGAACACAAATTGATCTGTGGGGATGTTTTGATGGAACTCTGTGTTAAGGCTCTCAGAGAATCTTGGGCATTGTATAAAAGGTCATAGATTTCGAATAACTTGGTCTGAAGGCTCTGACTCAGACTCAGACTCAGACGTAATTTATTTCAACATTATACAAAATTTCATTAAAAAACAAACAAATGTATAAAGAGAGAGGAGACCCTCCCAAAGCACTATGTGCCGCTACTGGAGGGCCACCTATACATCATAATTATTTTATACTTCTACCAAGCGCGTCCATGTGAGTCGTCAGGCATCCAGATCCAACATTGCCCTTCAGGTTAAATTAGTAAAAAAAAGAAAGTAATTCAAGTTTTTAAGTTTTTGAACAGAATAAGATCTATATGGAATAGCATTGAATACTAACTCAGTACAGATATCTTCCTAGGAGGTATAAAGTTGCACTTCTTATGTTCTGTTGCAAATATAGCAGTCTTGAATATCACAGTCACATGAATAATTACTTATTATCTTATTTTTGGTATAATGCTTGAAACCATCAAGTGAATGAGTATATATTTTGTCTTTAATAGAACGATCTAAAATATTGTTAAAGAAATGTGAAATTTTGTATCTGATGGATTGTTTTGCAAATTCATGACTAATTGTAGGTAAATGAAAACTATTTTGATTTCTGACATAATGATCATGAATATTCTGTGTTTTTATAAATATACCTGAATGAAAGTATCCCGGCAACATTCCGTTCTCCAGCTTGAAGCAAAACTTAAAAGCATGCAGTGCACATATGTCATGACATTTTAGTATATTTAATTTTTTAAATAAAGGACTTGTATGGGCATTGTATCTGCTACATGTAATAATTCGTATAGTCTTCTTTTGAAGTGTGAACAGTTTCTGACATTTTTTCTCCCATAATAGTGAACCATAATTTAGATGAGGAAGTATAAGTGAATTATATAAAGTCAAGAGAATGTTTTTCGGGAGGAAATGCTTCAATTTGTTCTGTATACCATTAACTTTGGAAATCTTCTTGGATATAATATTGATGATAATGCTCTGGCTTCTCTGAAGAACATAAGCCTAAGTAAGCTTTGTATTCACTGCTATGGTACTCAAGGTTTTTACAATCGTGTTCAGTCGCATGCTTCTAATTAATAACATGGTACATGTATACTAAAACGCTAACATTTTTCTCCATCTGAGGAACACAAAAAAAGGCCGCCCTACTTACTTCTTCACTAGGCAAAGTAAATACAACAAAAAATTGCTTTCTTGACTCAGATTGTCTAGGTAGACTCTATATCACCTGGATGACAGTGAGGAACACACAGCTGCTTCTTTTGTCAAGGAATTAGTACTGAGCTTGCACTAAGCCCAGGGCACTAAGTTAGACTGCCACCCACTGTAGTGCCATATTTACCTTTCACTGGTTCTGAGATTACAGTTGGCTTGACAGACATGTAATAAAGCTTTTGTTGTTCTTTCGAGTTGTTGTTCATCAAACAGCATGTCTTTAAAATGATCAGTTGCCTGACAGTTCGAGTGATTCATAATTTTATATATAACGGGAACATTGATTATGTATGGTTTTTTTCACAGTTATTTAATCATATAAAGAAATAAAAAACATATTCGGAGAATTTACCTTGCCTGTCACCATATTTTAATAATTAACATCTTGCAATGTATGCAAAGCAAATGATTTCCAAAATATTCAGTGATTGGTTCCTCCTCATCCTATGAATTACTTGAGATTCTTCAGTTGAAATGATTGAAAGACCGTTATTTGAATGTTGTTTTAACTTTTAACTCCCACTTCATATTTACAATCATTTCCCTCATCAACATTTAAAAGAAAAGAGTGCCCACAGCATGGAGTTCCTTCAATTCCAGCATCTGTTTGGCTAATCTAAATCCCATTGAAATGTTTGGAGCAATCAGGTTATCCTGACACAAGAAACAGCATGATTAGTTCCATAGAAATGCAACTCTTTTAATCAAGCCCCAAACTGCTGAAGAACATTCAGAAATAAGCAAAAAGTTGGAAGCATTCTTAAGTTTTGCATTTTGACAATAGGTCTTAGTTTGAAGTTTGTGTGAAGCCTTTGTAAACTTGTACTTACAGCGAAACACTTTGATATATATAAAGTGGACTGTGAAAATGGCACTTCGTGTGTCATCATGCTGATGATTTGTCATGGTCAAACCCAATACTTTGAATGTTAATTTGATTGAAGGAGACTTATACCATTTTAGTCCATGCCCTGGGGGTCATTTGTGTGACCGAGAGAGGGAGAGCGTTTGACTTCATATTCTGTTACTATATGGTCTGGCCTTTAAAAAAAATCAGGGTAGACATCTGGCGGCATGGCAGGTTAGGAGAAATCCAAGATGGCCGCCAATATGGCCGCCGTGACAAGAAAAATGGGTTAAATTGCTCACAGTGACACTACAGAGGCGTGTAATACATCAAAATAGGGGTTTTCTGGGATGCTGAATCCAAATATGTACAAATAAAACCTCTTTCTACATTTTCTGTTGAGATATTCAAGATGGCTGCCAAATCAAGCCAAAATGGCTGCCGTGAATGGAAAAACACCTGTTTACTGAACAACAAACACTGCACAGGCATATATTACATCAAAATAGGGGTTTTCAAGGTTGCTGAGTTCAATAATGCACAAATAAAACCTCTAGCTCCCTTCAAATTTGAGAAATCCAAGATGGCCACTGATATGGTGGCCAGAAAGTCCTAGAAAAACACCTAAGTTGCCCCCAACAAACACTAAACAGGTGTGTGAAACATCAAGATAGGGGTTTTCAAGGTTGCTGAGTTTAATAATGCACAAATAAAACCTCTTGCTCCCTTCTATTTTTAGAAATCCAAGGTGACCACTGATATGGCGGCCACAAAGTCCTGGAAAAACAAGTTTGTTGCCCCAAGCAACACCTAATAAGGGTTACAAGGATACAGCAAAATAAGGTTTTTCCAGGTTCTAGAGTTCAAATAAGCATGCATGATAATTCTTGCATTTTTTTATTTTTAGTAATTCAAATTGGCTTATGGTATGACTGCCATGAAGGTCTGAAAAAATACATAAGTTGCTCACAATACACACCTTTTGGTGTAATGCATCAATATGGTAGATTTTAGGGTGGCTGTATACATGCAAATTCTTCATATTTTTCATTGTTGGATGGCTGCAACTAAATAGAACCAGTGTAGATACCTGTTCAGAGGTGTCTCAGTAAATTTGTGAGAAAAAAAAGACTGGTCTGAGATACTGTGAGATGGGGCAACATCATTTTCAATGACAGACAAAATATCACCTGCATCATTTAGGCCTTTGTGGGGAGAACTATAGCTGAACACACACCTGTTAAGAGAGAAAGAACAAGAGAAATAGTTTTTTTTTTGGTCACACTTTCACATTCTGAATTCATAGTACAAAAAACTATGTGAATGACCAAGATACCTTGATCGTAACTATTCACTAAGTTTGTCGACGTGAGGCACTATTCCAACTTCAAAATCCCACAATGAATACATAAGAGTCTCAGTGATGTACTCCATGCAGTTTTTTCCCTGGCATACACAAGCAATTGCATGGTACCTGTGGCACTATTACTCACCAGATACTCACTGCGAGATCTATTCCAATAACAGGGGCTACTGAGTGTCCACGTCTGCAATTATTATTTCCCCAACAAAAATAATAATTTGGTATCAGATTGTCACTTACAGAAAAAGTTCCACATTCTGATGATGCTTTGACTTATCTGGTTAAACTGGGCCCAGCCCAATAGTTTTCTGATCATAAAGGAACATGATCCACATTACGTTGTATTTAACCCACTTTTCACAGTTTAATGTTGTTTTTCTTTTCATGTTAATATATTGAAGATAATGCAAAGTTCTGGATATTCTTTGGGCATTTAGCAAGTGCCACTAAGACCACAAATCTGCTCAAATTTGCAAGCTATTCAGGCAAACAATTAATTAAGCAAAATCAAAGTAACTCACATGCAATTGCTTACCTTTCACATACATGTGAAAGAACCACACTAAATCTAAAGGGGCATTTGGTAATGAATTTCCTCATTAAGATATTCCACGAATCAAAAGGTCTGTGGATACTTTGACAATTGTATAGTGTCAAAATTTGAATCATGAAGTTCACAAAAATCCTGTGATTCCTTGTCAAATAGTCTTAGAGCTAATATAGCTTGGCTTGACTGAGCAAAAACTATTATGGAACATTTCAAACTTGAATGTATTGCTTTTTTGGCTTTAATCACTGTATTACAAAAAATCCATTCAATGTTTAACACTGGTTTTTCTTTTTGTTAATTATGAAGCATCATCTAAGACTATACATGTGGGACAATACCCCCCTTTGATTGGCTTCCAGTTCCAAAAGGTCAAAATAAGCGTTATTTTGATGTATAACACACCTCTAGTTCTGTGTGACCAATTCATCCATATGGCATATTCCCTTCATGGCAGGAGTATTGCACCATCTTGGAATTCTCTCAAACACTATTATAGTCCCACGGTCAACATGGTCTATAAAGAGTTATGTGAAGTCAGTGTACACTCTTTCAAAGATGGAGTTGTGTATTCACAGCTGCATTGTTTCTGGTTAGAATATTCCTTTTCACAACTGGACGTGGATACCCAGATATGATGTGCTACATTTTTGAAAACTTTTTGCTCAGATACAATAATTTAAAGCCTTTATTGTAAAGGTGTGTTTTCCACAGCTTCATTGAAGCCGCAGCCACCTTGAATTCTAAAAACGGAAAGAGCAAGAAGTTTCACACATATGCTATTGTATTCAGCATGCCAGAAAATGCCCGTTTTGCTGTATCATACTATCACTATCACATGCCCTCTAAATGTTTGTTGTGAGCAAAATAGGTTTTTTTGTCAGGGGTTCAAATGGCAGCCATCTTGAAAGTCTCAAAATGGAAAAGTTTAAGAGGTTTCATGCCCAAAGTTGGACTGAGTGATCCTAAATACACTTATTTTTAATATGACATATTGATAGTGTAAGGGGGGAAACTTAGGTGTTTTTCTAGGACTTTTTGGCCACCATATCAGTGGTCATCTTGGATTTCTCGAATTAGAAAAGAGCTAGAGGTCTTATCTGTGCATTATTGAACTCAGCAACCTTGAAAACCCCTATCTTAATGTATCACACACCTGTTTAGTGTTTGTTGGGGGCAACTTAGGTGTTTTTCTAGGACTTTTTGGCCACCATATCAGTGGCCATCTTGGATTTCTCCAATTAGAAGGGAGCTAGAGGTTTTATTTGTGCATTATTGAACTCAGCAACCTTGAAAACCCCTATTTTGATGAAATATATGCCTGTGCAGTAGTTGTTGTTCAGTAAAACAGGTGTTTTTCCACTCACGGCAGCCATTTTGGCTTGATTTTGGCAGCCATCTTGAATATCTCAACAGAAAATGTAAGTTAGAGTTTTTATCTGTACATATTTGGATTCAGCATCCCAGAAAACCCCTATTTTGATGTATTACACGCCTCTGTAGTGTTACTGTGAGCAATTTAACCAGTTTTTCTTGTCACGGCGGCCATATTGGCGGCCATCTTGGATTTCTTCTAACCTGCCATGCCGCCAGATGTCTACCCTGATTTTTTTTAAAGGCCAGACCATATAGTAACAGAATATGAAGTCAAACGCTCTCCCTCTCTCGGTCACACAAATGACCCCCAGGGCAAGGACTATTTGTTGGTGACAGCCAAACGAAAGGATTATGCATCTGATTTTCATTCTAAAATCTGTTATGAGAAGTCAAATGGCTTACTCTTGATCATGACTAATCAAACAGCCTCTATGTTTCCCATGTTGAAAGTAGAGAAGATGACACTTTATCGGCTATCATGAGTCATGAAGTGCCATTTTCACAGTGCCGCAGTCAACTTTAATTCTATATCAAAGTATTTCGCTGTAATCCTAAAACACAAGCGATAACAAGTGATGAACTTTACACAGGGATGTATATGTAAATGTTATTAGACTAAGGAAAGGGAATATGTGGTTTATCTAACGAGGGTTTAGCTTGAGCTGTGATAAAGCCTAAATATGCCATGTCATTATTTATTGACAATATGCAATGTCAATACTTGTATATCTGCTGGATATTTGCCAGCCTAGGCAATACAGTGGAATGTGGTAATGTTAACCACCACCTGCTTTGCTGGCCGCTTGTGCACTTGGAGCATAATGACCAGGTTATTATAGTATGACCTCACATTCATTGTAATAACAACCAAAAAAAGGCGTCATTCCGCTACGAAAAAAGAGAGCAGTTTCTCATGGCATCACTTAATCTAGAATGGATCATGTAATCATAGATCTGTTTTCTATGCAACCAGATGTCAAAATGGTGCAATGATCAGTTATTTTTAATGTGTAGCAACTTTTCCCATTCCATGTATTGGAGGCTGAAGTTTTGCTATGGGATTGCTAATGCAAAAATTTCCTGGTGTTTTTAAAGTCGTAACCTGGGCAGTAGCTACTGAATTTTCCCCAAATTGACAGAATCCCATTCAAGGCAAAGTTTGGAACACAAATTGATCTGTGGGGATGTTTGAATGGAACTCTGTGATAAGGCCCTCAGAGAGTCTTGAGCATTGTATGAAGGGTCATAGATTTCGAATAACTTGGTCTGAAGGGTCTGGTTTCTCTGAAGAACATGAGGCCTAAGTAAGATTTGTATGCACTGCTCTGGTACTCAAGAGTTTTTACGATTGTGTTTAGTCACATGCATCTAATTAATTATGTGGTACATGTATACTAAAACACTAGCATATTTCTCCATCTGAGGAACACAAAAGAAGGCCGCCTTACTTACTTCTTCACTAGGCAAAGCAAATACAACAAAAATTGCTTTCTGGTCTAGGCGGACTATCACCTGGATGACAGTGAGGAACACACAGCTGCTTCTTTTGTCAAGGAATTAGTACTGAGCTTGCACTAAGCCCAGGGCACTAAGTTAGACTGCCACCCACTGTAGTGCCATATTTACCTTTCACTGGTGCTGAGATTACAGTTGGCTTGACAGACATGTAATAAAGCTTTTGTTGTTCTTTCTGGTTGGTGTTCATCAAACAACATGTCTATGAGTACAGCTTTTCTCTTCAAGTCGTTTTTGTAACTTGTAAAATAATATTAAGTAAGTTGCCTGACCGTTTAAGTGATCCATATGCACTGGGAAAATGATTATGTAGGTTTTTCACAGTTGTATAACCATAAAATCATGAAATAAAAAAGACAATTTGTTAAATAAGTACAGAAAGAAATATGTTGCTTTTTGGAGAATTTACCCTGCCCATGACCCTATTTATAATACACAACATCTTGCAATGTATGCAATGCAAATGATTTCCAAAATATTCAGTGATTGGTTCCTCCTCATCCTATGAATTACTTGAGATTCTTCAGTTGAAATGATAGAGAGGCCTTTATGTGAATGTTGTTTTAATTTTTGACTTCCACTTCATATTTACAATCATTTCCCTTATCAACTGTTAAAAGAATGCAGTGCCAACAGCATTGTGTTCCTTCAATTTCAGCATCTGTTTGGCTTAGCTAAATCCTATTGAAATGTTTTGAGCAATCAGGTTATCCTGACACAAGAAACAACATGATTAGTTCCATAGAAATGCCAAACTTTTAATCAAGCCCTGAACCACCAGAGAAGATTCAAATGAGCGAAAAGCAAGCTGATTTTGAAGTTTTACATTTTGACAATAGGTCTTTGGTGTGATGTCTGTGTGAAACCTTTGTGTTATAAAATAAGTGCTTAATCCTGAAACCATAGAGAAAGAAATAATATCTCTACGCTGAAGCGCAGGCAAAAATGAGTGATGCATTTTGCAGAGGAGTGTATAAATGTATGACCAGGTTATTATGAGTATGACCTCACAAATTCATTATCATAACAACCAAAAACATTCAATGGCAACATTCTGCTATGAAAAGAAGGCAGTTTCTCATGGCATCATATTAGAATGGACTTTGTAATCATAGATCTGTTTCCTATCCAAACGGCGGTTGACATGGTGTAATGACCAAGATTTTGTAATGTGTAGCATATTTTGCCATTGAATGTATTGGAGACCGAAAAAAGTTTTGGTATGGGAGTGATAATGCTAAAAATTCCTGGTGTTTTTAAAGTCATAACTTGGGACAGTAGTTTCGACATTTTCCCCAAATAACCGAATCCCATTCAAGGCAAAGTTTTGAGACACAAATTGACGTGTGGGGATGTTTTGATGGTACTGTGTGTTAAGGTCTTCAAACAGACTTGGGAATTGTATTAAGGGTCATAGATCTAAAAGCTGGAGTGTCTCTGAAGAACATAATGCCCAAGAAAGATCTGTGTGCATTGCTACAGTACTCAAGAGTCTTAACAATTGTATTTTGTCTCATGCATAAATTGTATGGCATACTAAAATTAACAGTATATATCGACACTAAAATTTTCTCCATTAAAGGAAGACAAAGGAGAGCCCCATTGGTTCTTCTCAAGACAGAGCAAAACTGACCCAAAAAAAGGTTTTCTTGACTCCATTTCCCTTGGTAACTCTATCACCTGGATGACAGTGAGGAACACACAGCTAGCTGCTTCTTTTGTCAAGGAATTAGTACTGAGCTTGCACTAAGCCCAGGGCACCAAGTTAGACTGCCACCCACTGCTGTGCCATATTTACTTTTCACTGGCACAGAAATTACAATTGGCTTGCAGACATGTGATTGAGCTTTTGTTGTTCTCTCGGGTTGGTGCAATAAGTAGTAATGCATTTAGCAGAAGAGTGTACTTTGCCTAAGTAGAGGGAATATGTGATTTTACCAACGAGGGCTCATATGCAAAAAAGGACAAGATTATATATTGATGCTATGTAATATTGGTACGTGCATATCTGCTGGAAATTTGATAGCCAAGGCAGTGGAATGTGGCAGTGTTAACTGCCACCAACTTTACTATTCTCTTATGCCCTTAAAGCGTTATGACCACGTCATAAACTATAGTGAGTAACCAAAAACATTCAATAATTGGCAACACTCTGCTAAGGAAAAATGCTTTAGAATGGACTAAGCAAAATGTTTAGTGGTTGTACTTACTTTCATGAGCAACTGAATGCACAAAATGACTGCCAGCCTTTATATATTTGCCATTCCACTTACATTTATGCAAAGGACAGGATTATATTTATTGATAATAGTCAATATCAGCACATGTTTATTTGCTGGAGATTTGCCAGCCTAAGCAGTTGAATGTGGCAATGTGAAGCGTCACCTGCTTTGCCTGCCACTGATGCACTTAGAGCATAATGACCAGGTTATTATGAGTATGACCTCACAAATGCTTTCTCATAACAACCAAAAACATTCCATGGTGACATTTCGCTACGGAAAGAGAGCAGTTTCTCATGACATCACTTTAGCATGGACTATGTAATCATAGATCTATCACCCATCCAACCAGATAAGAGGCCAGAATAGTGTAATGACCAAGATTTACCCATTCTACGTAGGGGAGAACGACAGAAGTTGTGCCTTGTGCTATGGTATGTTGTGTAAAAGATGATATTCAGTGAAGTTGTTTTACTAATGACTAACACTTCTGTTTTTTTTTTCAATCTATTAAGTTTTGAGCTACATGGCCTTTATGTAAAAACCACTGTGGAGCACCCATATTTTTTTTAATTTCGGGCAAAAATGAATTGAATTTAGATTTTTGTGGCAATCTGGGCATGATTTTCAGGCAGCCCCCCCCCCCCCCAAATTAGTTGCCATCCTTCGCCTATGCCCTATTATGGAGTTGCTCCTTGTTTTTATCGCCTGAATTTCTTCTGAGAACTTCTGCTGCGAATTGGACAACAAATCACATAATCACAATCTCAGACCTTCTAAGATTACAGCATACTGTAGAGTCAAATGTCAGTCTTGAAAGTTCCAAACGGCGATTAACCTTTTCACCTGTCCTGCATTTCTCTATGTAACTGCTTCGCTGAAAGACCAATCACCAAGCAATGGCTACTTGTAAGTAACTGTATGACTCAGTGCATGATAACATGGATATTAGCATACCACATGTAGAATTCCGTGAAAATGTGTAAATGTCAATGTTGCCACAATATGTTTTAATGTAAATGTCATAACAAGAAATTGTCAAGTTAAATTTTGCTTGAGATTTGCTGGCAAAGGGCATTTGGATATACAAATTAACTGTCAATTACCATGACAATATGACAGAACAAACTCACTTTCAAGTGGGACCCAACCAACGCAGATGGACAATTTGTTACATGTGAAATCAGAGTGCAGTTTCATTGTGAAAATTGCACTTTATGATCCACAATGCTGCACTGTTCAATTTTTATGTTGAGTCAGTTTAAATGAATGACTGAGATGCTTACACAATTCCTTTGAGCTGACCTAGCTTGTTGTTTTGTGGTATGAGAATGGACACATTTGATTCTAACACTAAAATCAGTTTTGGCAAATCAAAAGACCTTCTCCTGACCATGACTACCAAACAGCCTGTATGAAGCCCATGTTAAATGTATGGTGTTGACACATCATCAGCTCTCATGAGTCACAAAACTCTCTTTTACAGTGAAATGGTCCACTTTCTTTCGTAACTAATGGACCAGCTGTAATGATAACCCTTATGGCTGCAAAATGCAGCTGTCCAATGCAGAGAAAATTACTGGGGCCTGTCAGTAAATATATATATATGCATTCTTCCTGAAACAAGACTGGATCATCATATAAATTTTGCATATGGTTTGACCTGTTTTGTCTTAAAAGCTGTATAGATTCAGTTTCAACCAGAAAGCCTAATTCTCATCATTTTTGTCAGAAGCAAAGCATTTTTGATGAAAGTGAAATTACTCAATAAAAACAGCATCCATAATCCTTTTAAAGATGTCTAATTTTGGAAGCACAAGCTGAAAATAGTCTGATACGTCATGATTACTCAATGAAATTGTTTTTGGAATTAGAAACCTTTTTTTGTTTGACATTGACAGCAGCTGCAGGAAGGTCACCTTTGTTACTTTGAAGACAAAACAAAACCGACTAGGGTGATGGGTGTTTGACCAAGCTGTTAAAATGTTCAACTACTATGCACATGGTCACGGGGAAAAACTCCAGTCAAGGCAAGGAGGAACTAAGCAAATTCTCCTTACACCATTGATTTGACCTTTCCGACTCTCTCTTGCTTCCGGTTATTGGAGCCTGGTATGTGTGGTTCGTGTTACCCAGAAATGTGACACATGCAGCTAAGATAGTATTTGGATGCTGCAGTCAACAGACTCTAGAGATGCATTGTGGCTTGAGAAGTAGCTCAATGTTGCTGGACAGTGGTTTTAAGTTAATAATAATATTCTAAGCCTATTATGCTTAATCCATTTGTACATGTCATCACAATAGAAGTAATAAGCATTAATTCATGGTAAATGTTATGATTTCTGGATACGACTTCTTACCGAAAGAATGACGTAGGCAGCCAATTCTGAGACTATACTTCTGACCTCCGTCTTCGGTTGTAGTCCGTTGTAAAGCTTGCTGTTGCCAGTACTTAATTTGCAAATAATGGCTACAACATATACCTTCAATCTGAGATAGAAAACAAAAATAATTAATAAACTGACCAACTGACATCTATAGATAGCGACAAACCATCTGGTCCCATACAGATAAATACATCATCATATTTTTTTAAAGTTTTTGAATAATATTGTTCTTTATACATAAATGTTCCTCTATAGGCACACATCAGAAGATTTGGTGCCGCATACAGGTATGTTGATTTGCACTCCCTGCATCAATATAATAAATCAAGATAAGATTCAAAGTAATTATAGACAATAATCAACTGTGGCTGTCTGGAAAAGTGGTGACAAACTGATTCCTCCTCGTACAGTCTGGATTTCATCCAATAGCCGGACTCCAATTAAAGAATTAATCAGGTTGAGCTGACTCAAGAATTGAATTCATAGAAATGCAAAACTTCTGAACTGATTATTGTGCAACCGCGACTTAAAAAAGATGTCTGACAAGTTATCAGACTGAGATGGTTGACACGAGATTCTTGCAACATCCGACTAAAATCATTACACTCGAAGGCATATCTAAAGGTGAAATTATTGAAACTAATATAATTAGGAAGATGTCAAATGAATGATGCAAATTATGCATTTTGTGAATTTATGGTTAGTGAGATGTAGTTTATATTATATTGAATCCAAAAGCCCAAGTAATAAAAGGAGATGTTCCAAAAAAAATCTCTTGCATTAAATGAGAGAAAAATGGTAATATTAATCAGATTGTTGCACAATGACAATTGCAACTTGCCTAAGGGGCTTCCGTCGTTATGAAATGAAATGCATCGTGCAGAGAGATTTCATAATGAGAGGCTAATTGTGCCAAAGGCCCAGAATTCGGACAGGCAATAATCATGATCGACCAATCAGGTTATGACGTGTTCGCCTTGCTCAAGGTACAATGTCACAGAATGGACACAAAGCCTAATTTGAATTTGTTACAACACAAAAAAAATTAGATAGCTCAAGAATGTCAGTAGAGCCAATGCACATGTCTTGCGAAACCCAGTTTGCGAGATATGTGCATTGGCTTGCATAATTAATGGTGATTTCACTCCTGCACCAGATTGTATGAATCGGCCGTGACGTCACCTAGTTGTATACCATTGTTCTGTTTACAGTGTTTTCTGTGCCTTTTGTTTGCTGGTCAATATTATTGGATTTACACCCCATTTTCGGACAAGGAGGAGATTTAACACAGCTTTTTAACCCCTGGAAAAAGCTGGGTTAATTTTTCTGGTTAACTTCCAGGGCAACTAACCCAGTGATTCGTTGATACATCATATCATGTGAGTCACTAACATGGGTTAAATCTCTTAACCCAGCAAAGATAACCCATGTTAAGCGTTGATGCAATGGGGTACAGGGGTATGGCGTCACAATAGGAGCTTGGCCACTGTGACCGCATCAGCTGTGGTGATGTCACAATTGAACAATAGACAGTCATGTGATTATGTAGG
The DNA here is from genome assembly GCA_026936325.1 of Platynereis dumerilii. NCBI lineage: Eukaryota > Metazoa > Annelida > Polychaeta > Phyllodocida > Nereididae > Platynereis > Platynereis dumerilii. Next base: position 122,738,323 of record JAPTHN010000001.1, on the reverse strand, counting down.
CTTTGTTTATGGCAACTAGGCAAGCTCAAACAAACAACAGGTGTCTCTGGTGTACTTCAGGGTGATTAACTTTAAGAATTGTGTGAGAGGTACTGAGATAAGATTATTTGAAGTACTAGTAAATTTATGTACTGTTCATGTATTGCCTGCTGTAATTTTGTTTTAGCATAATTGTGTAATTTTGTTTTAGCATACCAGCAATTATGTTGAAGTCCATGTGTGATTTTTAAAATTTGTGCATGTTAATTATATCAACGCGGGGCAGAGTGATGTGATAACCCGATAGACCTCTCCACTGAAATAATTTGGATCTCCCGTCCCCTCTACATGATACCAGAGCTCCAGAGTGTGTGGTTTTGGAAAAAATTAGGAAATTTAATGAGTTTTAAGCAGATAAAGCTGTTTCAACTGAGCTAAAAATTCCTGATGTGTTTAAAGTTGTAACCTAGGCAGTAGCTACTGAATTTTCCCCAAATTGACAGAATCCCATTCAAGGCAAAGTTTGGAACGCAAATTGATCTGTGGGGATGTTTTGATGGTACTGTGTGTTAAGGTCTTCGAACAGTCTTGGGCATTGTAGAAAGGGTCATAGATTTCGAATTACTAGGTCTGAGGGCTCTGGTCTCCCTGAAGAACACAAGGCCTAAGTAAGATTTGTATGCACTGCTATGGTACTCAAGAGTCTCCACAGTTGTGTTTAGTCTCATGAATGCATCTAATTAATTATATGGTACATGTATACTAAAAGGCTACATTTTTTCTCCAACTGAGGAACACAAAAGAAGGCCACCTTACTTACTTCTTCACTAGGCAGAGCAAATACAACAAAAAAATGCTTTCTTGACTCAGATTGTCTAGGTGGACACTTTCAGCTGGATGACAGTGAGGAACACACAGCTGCTGCTTTTGCCAAGGAATTAATAACACAGTCCTGTGGGATATGACCCTTTTCCTGAAAGGTCGCATAAGTCTGACTTAGCAATTGTGTCAATTTTCCTGCGATTTGGACAAATCGTTTTACTCGGTATTACACAGGGTAATACCAAATGATACTCAAATGATTTTTTAAAATCATGAGATTTCCGAAACATTGCATGATGCAATATCTGAAGAAATTTCAAGTTGGTATGGCACTGATTTACCAAAATGACATTATTCCAGCATCTTGCAAAGAATGTGAATAAAACAACAATATCATTTGGTATAGTAGTGATTTGCCCAAATCACTGAATTTCTAGTATCTTGCTACATAAGTGTGGATATTTGTTCAAATTGCTGCATTGCAAAGCACAAAGTTTTCGGCAATGTTCTTAGAAAACTGGAAAAAATGAAATGATGATCGATGCATGGATGGATGATTGGGGCTTAACGTTCTGTATTTTTGCACTTGGTAGGCTAATTAGGACATGAGGAGGGCACGGCAATGAGGTGAAGGATGATTGAAACAGCCATCCAACATAGGCCCAGGTGACCCAGCAAGAGCTGGATTAAAACCCTAGACCCAGCGATTGGCAGCCCAGCATGCTACCAATAGACCAACCCTCCCCATAATGAAGTGATAGATAGATAGATAGATAGATAGATAGATAGATAGATAGATAGATAGATAGATAGATAGATAGATATGGTAAGTGCAGCCCTCTAAGCCCAGTTCTGGGCGCTCACGAGGGTTGATTGATGACACGGGAGAGAGAGCGGGAGTCCTCAACATGTTACAAATTTATCCCATGTGAGGGATCTTTTACTTACCAAGCATAGAAACTGACACAAGGGGCCGCCAATTTAACGTCTCATCCGAACGACATCCAGCTGGGATTTTGCTCATGAAGGTTCACTGAAAATTTTGGGTTCCCCACCCGGGATTCGAACCCATGCAGGTAAAGACCTTCAGCGGAGCAGGTGGGAACCTTAACCACTTGGCCACCCAGCTGCTGTTGTGATGAAAACAAAATGAAAAGCATAGTGAAGAGCTAATAAAAATGTCCTACTCTGAGCGCCCTGCATGACCAAGTGTGTAATTGCCCAAAAAGAAAGCGCCAGATTCATCCATCATCATACCAGTATTTCAGAATAGTGGAGTTTGTTTTGTATGAAATAGAAGTTAATATAATTCTGGACAACATAACTGTTCTAATAATGGTCAAAACCAAAGGTGTGAACAATTGAAGACTCTTTTGGCTTTACATAAAAATTCATGAAGAAATACTTCACATGTTCAATCGTTTGTTTTTGCACTACTTCCCTATTCCTTGTAACCCTCCGTTATCCTGGTATAAGATAAAGATAATGATAGCTTTATTGGCCATAATCTGATACAGAAAAATAAATTTTGTCACATGATATTTGACAGTGAGTATGGCCAAGATTAATGAATTTAAAAGCAACATGGACAAAAGTACCTTGCAGACGCTTTGTGCGAGCCCTAGGGACTCTCAACTCTACCACTAGTTAAGAATTCAAATTCATGAAACAATGGGCGGATTCTGAATTTCTGGACTTTCTTAGCCAGAGCCAAAGTTCTTTTCCTCTTCTGCACAGTCATGGTGTTGAAACAGATGCTTGCAGATACTACAACGTCGTTCAAGGTCCTTCACCAGTGCCTCTGACAACATGCCATAAGAGGCTGGGCAAACACATAATAGTGACAATGTAACAGCAGCATTGAATTACAGTCAGACACACAATGTTAACATCAACTTTTAGTTTACATGTACAGCGAATACAATACATCTTTATCTGAGATTTCCTAATTTGAGTACTAACTTGTGTTTTAAAAAAGGAGCATCTGTAATTGATCCATATCCCGAAATGCTCATAATTATCCGAAGTCCCCTACTACCTTTCTATTGTCATCTGCCAACCGTTTTTTCACGGCCCCTTAATATGATTCTACAATTTGTAGACATGTTTTTTTGGGACATACTCTGTATTTCTTGCTTCTATGGGATGCTAAGTTTAAACTACAAGTATTTACCGAAATTTTGCCCCCAACTATTTATTGGTCATTGACCCGTGGATCAGCATTGGGACTAGGTCAGTTCATCAGATCTAGACAATTTTACAGTCCAATTTAGAACTCGGGTCCTCATTCCTACTCTTGTAATGTGAAAGGGGTGTAAGACTTGGTTGAAAAAAGACTTGATCTGCCCAAAGAAATGGGTAAAACACAAGGTTTTCATGCAGCACCAAAAAGGCAAGCAATGTTGCATGAACCACTTTTAGTAAATGCCTATAGTGTTCACTCTTCACCCTTCAATAGTGATGTGCACAAAATGATTATTGCAAATCAGCCAATGATAAATATAGCACAACTCACCAAGGTCTCCCCTGTTGTCAATTGCTATGACATCATAAATATTAAATTTCTGCATCACCCCTTGCAATTAAAAAAAAAGAATGCCGCCTCTGTTTGGCAATCTGCAGATTCTTATTTCCAGGACAATCACTAACTTCAAACATGAAACTTCACATTGTTTATGAAAAAGTTATATGTAGAATAAGTTTTCTCCTTAAATATCCCTGTGAATGAAGACTTAATGATGAACCACTTGGTGAAGATTAATATATAGAAAATATCAAGATTTTGCTCAATGGTTCTATAATACCACTAAAGAGACCAACTGAGAAACACTGTTTTGCTCTGTTACTTCTAATTGACATAACACCAACATCTATTCTTGATGACAACAGTTTATGCTAGGATTAGAGCACAATAATTATAATCATAGTTTGTTTTTTGACAGTTTTCAATCTAACAATTGAGCAGGTGTATCCTTTAAACTTAAATCAAACTTTGCAGTACAGTATCAAAATTACAAGACACAGTTTCAAGTGTTGAAACTGAAGGCTAGCTTATTGGAATTATTCATAAATTATAAGTTAAATACATTTTTTTATTAATGCGTAAAATATTTTTGACATAGAAAAAGACAAATTTCATTTCAACTCTGTCATTTATAGGATGTAAGATTAGGTGAAATCAGAACAATCAACAAATTATGATGAAGCCTAATAATAATATGGCTTACAAATTAAATGGATTCTTACTGTCCTTTTGAATTTATGATTTTATATAAGAAAAACATAAGAAATATTTTTGCAGTTTGTAGAGGGAGGATCAGTGTTTTATATCCATTTTTTTGCTATCATCCTAGTTGTGCCTTTTAGGAGTCTAATCCACATGGCATTAATACTTTTCTGACAATTATTGAAAATTATGAAAAAGTATTTTTTTGTGTATTGGGCAGTAATGTTAAAACTATAGCATGTATATTTTTTGTTTTGGAACGTTATTGTATCTATCATCATAGTTGTGATTTTTTAGGAGTGTCATCCATATAACATTAATAACATCCCCATATTATTAATACTTTTCTCACAATTATTGAAAAAAGAAAAAAGAAAGGTCAAATACCAAAGACATGCCTTTTGGGCCATTAAATGCTTTAAGAAAAATGGACTGACTAAAATCCAAAAGTAATGTGAAAAATTACATTTTTTTTCAAAACTGCGTTATTCAGTCAATTTTGCAACAACATCTATGACATTTATTCCGTTTAGCATGAGTTATCGAAATTTAAGATTTAAAGTGCAAGAAATATGTTAAAATGTCTATTTCCTCCAAAATTCTAGCAAATTTTCCTCTTTTTATAAAATTTTTAGAAATTTGTTCTAACTGCATTGATTCCAACATAGATTTTTATTTTGAACACAACATTAAACTTCCAATTCAATTGCAAACCTGGACCCGATAGAAGCTGAGACATGACTTTTATTAACCCTTGCAGGCTTATTGGTTATGTAGTATGTGAAACCACGTATGACTGTATGTTACAGCCTGGAATTTAGACACAAAAAAGTGGTGGACTGCTGCATTGTGACAATGGCACTTTGTGACTAATGGGCCCAATTTCACTGACCTGTTGAGACCAGTCTAATTGCTTTAGACTAGTCCCAATTCAGAAAAACCATTTCACCAACAGGTCACATATTCACGTAAAATTATCCAATTTCCACCAGCAAAAATTTATCCCTGATTGAGACATACTTGCTGCATTAAATATTTATATTTTTTTTTATAAAGTTTTTTTAGTGATGTTTGATTGAAAAAAATTAACTTTTTATTTTGATAAATTTGCAGAAAAAAAAATTTAACGTTGCCCCATAAGCTATGGTTCTTCCTAAAGATGAGAGAAATATTTAATTTGATAACATTTTACAAAAACTGTGAAAAAAAGTTTTCAGACTTGTCTCTTTGAGACAGATGGCAAGTCAAATGTTTTATTGGCATTTCAAGCCATTTCATCAACAAGTTATAGACAAGTCCCAATTTCTTTGGATTGGACTGCTCCTAAGCTGTTGTTTGGCATTCTTACCAAACTGTCCAATGAGAATGTTTGTTAATCCTACCCTTTTGATTCTTCTTAATTTCAAAAGTAGCCAAATGTTTGTTCGAACTCTAAACTGTGGAGAACAGAGATTTAAAAAAAGGGTCTGCCTGACAAGCTTGCCTGTTGCAGTTTGCAAAGGATGGATGGATGATTGGGGCTTCATGTCCTGTATTTACGCACTTGGTGGGCTAATTAAGACAGGAGGAGGACCAGCAATGAGGCAAAGGATGATTAAACCAGCTATCCAACATAGGCCAAGGTGACCCATCAAGAGTTGGTGACAGCAAACAAAAGGATTATGCATCTGATTTTTACTCTAACATCAGTTTATGACAAATCAAAATTTAATGGCCTTCTCTTGATCATAACTGATCAAACAGCCTCTATGTTTCCAAGAGAGTTCCTCCGTGGCCTAATGGTTAAGAGTGCTTGTTTGCACAACCACTGGCTCTGAGGGCGTGGGTTTGAATCCCACCCCCGGAACTCAATTTAGTCCGAGCCCATGGGAGGCGGGTTGTATCCAGTGTTCTATGCTGGGGCAACTGAAAGACCCTGGGCATCCCTGAATTAATAGGGTATGTACCAGACTCACAGTCTTCTCATCTCATCATCATACGGCGATCGCCTGCCTCGATATAGCCCACTAAGGTGTTGCAGAGGCGTAAAACACAAACAAACAAACAAACAAAATCTATGTTTCCGATGTTCAGTGTAGAGAAGGTGATACTTCATCAGCTATCAGCTTAATTTGCAAGCTACAGTGGGTGACTGGAGGGTTAGTCTGGTGGTAGTATGCCAGGTTGCCAATCGCTGGGTCCAGGATTTGATTCCAACTCTTGCTGGGTCACCTCAAATCAAAAGTGTAGGATTAACAAATATGCTCATCAGACAGTTTGGTAGGAATGCAAAACAACAGCTTAGGAGCAGTCCAATCCAAAGAAATAGGGACTTGTCTATAATTTGTTGATGAAATGGCTTGAAATGCCATCAAAAGATCTGACTTGCCATCCTGTCTACAAGTTGACCGCTATTTGCTGCCACCTAGGGTGCAAAATTTGCGAGCTCCTGTGAACGGTCAACAGAATTTGATCTCTGGAAGAAGCCAGGACTGTCTGGAAGAAACCAGGACAGTTCCATCATTTAGTGATGGTCTAGTTTATTTCCTAAAACTCTGTAAGTGTCTAATCTGACTTTGGTTGGCTTCAATTTTAAGCAGACAGCTTGTAAATACCAAAATAAGTTGGAACTATTTTTTATCATGGAGGATGTATACATTGTAGCTCACATATAATGCCAGTATAGAGGGGGCCACTTGTGGCATGGTCAAGACATTTTGTTGAGTGTTACACAGCTGTTATGAAATTGTAAATTATATTGTTGCCCTGGTTAATAAATCTCCATAAAGTAACAGAATAAATACAAATGAGCATTTTCGATGTCGCAAAGCAAAAACATTGGCTTTGTATGGACACATGAATAAGTCAGAGAGCATTCTTTTTGGACACTTTTCTGACCACAATTTAACATGCACTAAATGGCATAAGTAGATTGAATACCATCAAACTTCTGATGAGTAAAATCATCCCTTTCACAGGCAAAGTTTATGCTAAAGTTTAGAAACTTTCTTTTTGTCTCATTATTTCCAAACGTTTTCATTCAAAGCAGTTGTCTGGATCTTTGGCAGCAACCATGCTTTGTGAAAGTAGTTTGGTGCAGTAATATGGTTGTGCGCCCTGATCTTGTGATCTGTCCAAAACGGATCAAATCATTGTTGACCCAATTTGATTTTCCAGGGACTGTCAGCATTCTGCTGCCACTTGACAGTCCCGAACAGAGACAGCTTGCCATCAGCCTCGAAGAGACAAGTCTAAAAAAGTTTTTTTCACAGTTTTTGTAAAATGTTATCAAATTAAATATTTCTCTCATCTTTAGGAAGAACCATAGCTTATGAGTCAACATTAAATTTTTTTTTTGCAAATTTATCAAAATACAAAGTTAATTTTTTTCAATCAAACATCACCAAAAAAACTATTTAAAAAAATTATAAATATTTAATGCAGCAAGTATGTCTCAAGCGGGGATAAATTTTTGCTGGTGGAAATTGGATAATTTTACATGAATATATGACCTGTTGGTGAAATGGTTTTTCTGAATTGGGACTTGTCTAAAGCAATTAGACTGGTCTCAACAGGTCAGTGAAATTGGGCCCATTAGTCACAAAGTGCCGTTGTCACAATGCAGCAGTCCACTACTATTTTGTGTCAAAATTCCAGGCTGTAACATACAGTCATACGTGGTTGCACATATTACATAACCAATAAGCCTGCAAGGGTTAATAAAAGTCATGTCTCAGCTTCTATCGGGTCCAGGTTTGCAATTGAATTGGAAGTTTAATGTTGTGTTCAAAATAAAAATCTATGTTGGAATCAATGCAGTTAGAACAAATTTCTCAAATTTATAAAAAGAGGAAAATTTGCTAGAATTTTGGAGGAAATAGACATTTTAACATATTTCTTGCACTTTAAATCTTAAATTTCGATAACTCATGCTGTGGATATGAATATTCTGTCATAGTTAGTATGTTTAGCTATAATACGCCATAAATCTAAATAATTCAGCCAGCATTATTTTGGCGTTTCAGACAGAAATGTGAGAAAATTAACAAAGATTATTTTTTCTATTTTTTTTTCTTTTGGTTTTCAAAAAAAAAATTATTGGGTTAAAATTCCAAATGAGTTAAGATGTTTCAAGAGTTATAATGTAGAAGCGTAAACGGAAAAAATGTCATGGATGTTGTTGTAAAATTGACTGAATAACGCAGTTTTGAAAAAAATGTAATTTTTCACATTACTTTTGGATTTTAGTCAGTCCATTTTTCTTAAAGCATTTAATGGCCCAAAAGGCATGTCTTTGGTATTTGAATTTTTAGTATTAATAATATGGGGATATTATTAATGTTATGTGGATGACACTCCTAAAAAAGCACAACTATGATGATAGATACAATAACGTTCCAAAACAAACAAAAAAACATGCTATAGTTTTAACATTACTGCCCAATACACAAAAAAATACTTTTTCATAATTTTCAATAATTGTCAGAAAAGTATTAATGCCATGTGGATTAGACTCCTAAAAGGCACAACTAGGATGATAGCAAAAAAAAAATGGATATAAAACACTGATCCTCCCTCTACAAACTGCAAAAATATTATTATGTTTTTCTTATATAGTAAAATCATAAATTCAAAAGGACAGTAAGAATCCACTTAATTTGTTAGCCATGTTATTATTAGGCTTCATCATAATTTGTTGATTGTTCTGATTTTGCCTAATCTTACATCCTATAAATGACAGAGTTGATATGAAATTTGTCTTTTTCTATATCAAAAATATTTTATGAATTAATAAAAAAATGTATTTACCTTATAATTTATGAATAATTCCAATAAGCTAGCCTTCAGTTTCAACACTTGAAACTGTGTCTTGTAATTTTGATACTATACTGCAAAGTTTGATTTAAGTTTAAAGGACACATCTGCTCAATTGTTAGATTGAAAACTGTTAAAACAAACTATGATTATAATTATTGTGCTCTAATCCTAGCATAAACTGTTGTCATCAAGAATAGATATAGGTATTATGACAATTCCAAGTAACAGAGCAAAACAGTGTTTCTCAGTTGGTCTCTTTAGTGGTATTATAGAACCATGGAGCAAAATCTTGATATTTTCTATATATTAATCTTCACCAAGTGGTTCATCGTTAAGTCTTCATTGGCAGGGATATATAAGGAGAAAACTAACTCTGCATATAACTTGTTTTATAAACAATGTGAAGTTTCATGTATGAAGTTAGTGATTGTCCTGGAAACAAGATTCTGAGGATTGCCAAACAGAGGAAATTCAGATCCCACCCATTGTTTCATGAATTTGAATTCTTAACTAGTGGTAGAGTTGAGAGTCCCTAGGGCTCGCACAAAGCGTCTGCAAGGTACTTTTGTCCATGTTGCTTTTAAATTCATTAATCTAGGCCATACTCACTGTCAAATATCATGTGACAAAATATATTTTTCTGTATCAGATTATGGCCAATAAAGCTATCATTATCTTTATCTTATACCAGGATAACGGAGGGTTACAAGGAATAGGGAAGTAGTGCAAAAACAAACGATTGAACATGTGAAGTATTTCTTCATGAATTTTTATGGAAAGCCAAAAGAGTCTTCAATTGTTCACACCTTTGGTTTTGACCATAATTTAGAACAGTTATGTTGTACAGAATTATATTAACCTATATTTCATACAGGACCAATTCCAGTATTCTGAAATACTGGTATGATGATGGATGAATCTGGCACTTTCTTTTTGGGCAACTACACACATGGTCATGCAGGGTGCTCAGAGCAGGCAGCTTCTGAGGAAGTTTGTCAGACAGCATATCATCACATCACATCCATCTTTTCTGACACAAAGAGAATAGGACCTTTTTTTGGCTCTTCACTATGTTTTCATTGTGTTTTCATCACAACAGCAGCTGGGTGGCCAAGTGGTTAAGGTTCCCGCTTGCTCTGCTGAAGGTCTTTACCTGCATGGATTCGAACCCGGGTGGAGAACCCAAAATTTTCAGTGAACCTTCATGAGCAAAATCCCAGCTGGATATCGTTCGGATGAGACGTTAAATTTTCTATGCTGGGCAAGTAAAAGATCCCTCAGATGGGGTAAATGTGTAACATGTCGAGGACTCCCGCTCTCTCTCCCATGTCAACCCTCGTGAGCGCCCAGAACTGGGCTTAGAGGGCTGCACTTACCATATCTATCTATCTATCTATCTATCTATCTATCTATCACTTCATTATAGGGGAGGGTTGGTCTATTGGTAGCATGCTGGGCTGCCAATCGCTGGGTCTGGGGTTTGAATCCAGCTGTTGCCGCGTCACCTGGGCCTATGTTGGATGGCTGTTTCAATCATCCTTCACCTCATTGCCGTGCCCTCCTCCTGTCCTAATTAGCCTACCAAGTGCAAAAATACAGGACATTAAGCCCCAATCATCCATCCATCCATCGATTATCATTTCATTTTTTCCAGTTTGCTAAGAACATTGCCAAAAACTTTGTGCTTTGCAATGCAGCAATTTGAACAAATATCCACACTTATGTAGCAAGATACTAGAAATTCAGTGATTTGGGCAAATCACTGCTATACCAAATGATATTGTTGTTTTTTTCACATTCTGGAATAATGTGATTTTGGTAAATCAGTGCCATACCAACTTGAAATTTCTTCAGATATTGCATCATGCAATGTTTCGGAAATCTCATGATTTTAAAAAATCATTTGAGTATCATTTGGTATTACCCTGTGTAATACCGAGTAAAACGATTTGTCCAAATCGCAGGAAAATTGACACAATTGCTAAGTCAGACTTATGCGACCTTTCAGGAAAAGGGTCATATCCCACAGGACTGTGTTTAATGCTTACACTAAGCCCATGTCACTAAGTTAGACTGACACCCACTTTAGTGCCATATTTACCTTTCACTGGTGCTGAGATTACAGTTGGCTGGACAGAAATGTAATAAATCTTTTGTTTTTCTTTCGGGTTGGTGTTCATCAAACAACATGTCTGTGAGTACAGCTTCCCTCTTCAAGTATTTTGGTAACTTGTAAAATGGTATTTAAAGGTCAGTTGCCTGACAGTTTGAGTGATTCATAATTTCATATACACCGTGAAACTAATTATGTAGGTTTTTCACAGCTGTATAACCACAAAATAAAGAAATATAAAACCAACTTGTTAAAATAACCACAGAAAAATGTAGCTCTTTGGAAAATTTACCTTGCCTGTGATCATATTTTTATACACAACATCTTGCAATTTATGCAAAGCAAATGATTTCCAGAATATTCAATGATTGGTTATTCCTCATCCAATGAATTACTTGAGATTCTTCATTTGAAATGATTGAAAGACATTTATTTTAGTGTTGTTTTAACTTGTAACTCCCACTTCATATCTACAATCATTTCCCTCATCAACATTTAAAAGAAAAAAGTGCCCACAGCATGGAGTCCCTTCAATTCCAGGATCTGTTCGGCTAATCTAAATCCCATTGAAATGTTTGGAGCAATCAGGTTATCCTGACACAAGAAACAGCATGATTAGTTCCATAGAAATGCAACTCTTTTAATCAAGCCTCAAACTGTCAAAGAAGATTCAGAAATAAGCGAAAAGTTGGAAGCATTCTTTAGGTTCTACATTTTGACAAGAGGTCTTCGGTGTGAAGTTTGTGTGAAGCCTTTGTAAGAGCTTAATCCTGAAACACAGGCGATAACAAGAGATGAACTTTACACAGGGATGTATATATATATTTGTATATGACTATATGTATAGTATATTAACCTAAGGAAAGGGAATATGTGATTCATCAAACTAGGGCTTTAGATTAAACTGTGATAAAGCCAAAATATGCCTTGTAATTATTTATTGACAATATGCAATGTTAATGGTGTATATCTGCTGGACATTAGCCAGCCTAGGCAGTACAGTGGAATGTGGCAATGTTAACCACCACCTACTTTGCCTGCCGCTTATGCACTTAGAGCATAATGACCAGGTTATTGTGAGTATGACCTCAAAAATTCATTATCTTAACAACCAAAAACATTCAATGGCAACACTCTGCTACGAAAAAAGAGAGCAGTTTCTCGAGGCATCACTAAATTTAGAATGGACAATGTAATCATAGATCTGTTTCCTATGCAACCAGAGGCCGGAATGGTGTAATGACAAAGAATTTTTATTGTGTAGCATCTTTTCCCATTCCATGTATTGGAGACTGAAATAAGTTCTGCTATGGGATTCATAAATTATAATGCTAAAATGTCCTGTTGTTTTTAAAGTCATAAGCTGGACAGCAGCTTCCACATTTTCCCCAAATTAACAGAATGCCATTCAAGGCAAAGTTTGGAAACACAAATTGATGTGTGGGGATGTTTTGATGGTACTGTGTGTTAAGGTCTTCGAACAGTCTTGGCCATTGTATAAAGGGTCATAGATCTAAAAGCTGGAGTATCTGAACATGACTCTGAAGAATATAATGCCTAATAAGTAAGATTTGTATGCATTGCTACTGACAGTAGTACTACACTCAAGAGTCTTAACAATTGTGTTTTGTCTCATGCATAAATTTTTATGGCATACTAAAAAACAGTATATATCGACACTAAACTTTTCTTCATCAAAGGAAGACAAAAGAGAGCCCCCTTAGTTCTTCTCAAGACAGAGCAAAACTGACCAAAAAGAGGTTTTCTTGACTCCATTTCCCTTGGCAACTCTATCAGCTGGATGACAGCGAGGAACACACATAACAGCTGCTGCTTTTGCCAAGGAACTAGTACGGAGCTTGCACTAAGCCCAGGGCACCAAGTTAGACTGCCACCCATTGTAGTGCCATATTTACTTTTCACTGGCACTGAAATTCCACTTGGCTTGCAGACATGTAATTGAGCTTTTGTTGTTCTCTCGGTTTGTGCAATAATGAGTGATGCATTTGATGAGCGTATATCTAGTTTATTCACCTGTTGAGAGGGAATATGTGATTTTTCCAACAAGGGCATATGCAAAGAAGGGCAAGATTATTTATCGATGCTATGTAATATTGGTACATGTATGGCTGCTGGCAATTTGATAGCCAATGCAATGAAATGTCCGAATGTGGCAAGGTTAATTGACACCAACTTTACTTTATGACCACGTCATAAACTAAAATGAGTAACCAAAAACATTCAATAATTGGCAACACTCTGCTAAGGAAAAACTCTTTAGAAAGGACTATAGGTGTCATCATCTATCTTCTGTCCAACCAGAGGCCAAACCGAATGACTTCCAAAATGTTCAGTGGTGTACTTACTTTCATGAGCAACTGAATGTACAAAATGACTGCCAACCTTTACATATATTTGCCATATCATTTATGTTTACGCAAAGAAGGACAGGATTATATTTATTGATAATACTCAATATCAGTACACGTTTATTTGCTGGAGATTTGCCAGCCTAAGCAGTGGAATGTGGCAATGTGAAGCGTCACCTGCTTTGCCTGCCACTGATGCACTTAGAGCATAATGACCAGGTTATTATGAGTATGACCTCACAAATGGTTTGTCATAACAACCAAAAACATTCCATGGTGACATTCCGCTGCGGAGAGAGAGCGGTTTCTCATGGCATCACTTTAGCATGGACTATGTAATCATAGATCTATCACCCATCTAACCAGATAACAGGCCAGAATATTGTAATGACCAAGATACACCCATTCTGCGTAGGGGAGAACGACAGAAGTTGTGCCATGGTATGTTGTGCAAAAGATTATATTCAGTGGAGTTGTTTTACTAATGACTAACACTACTGTTCTTGTTTTTTTTCAATCTATGAAGTTTTGAGCTACATGGCGTTTATTGAAAAACCACTGTGGAGCACCCAAAACAATTTTTTAGTTTCGGGCAAAAATGAATTGAATTTAGATTTTTGTGGCAATCTGGGCATGATTTTCGGGCAGCCTCAATCCCCCCCCCCCACCCAATTTATTGCCATCCTTTGCCTATGCCCTATTGTGGAGTTGCACCTTGTTTTTATCGCCTGTGTGTCTTCTGAGAACCACTGCTTCAGATTGGACAACAAATTATATAATCACAATCTCAGACCTTCTAAGATTACAGCGTACTGCAGAGTCAAATGTTAGTCTTGAAAGTTCCAAACAGCGATTAACCTTTTCACCTGTCCAGCATTTCTCTGTGAAACTGCTTCGCTGACAGACCAATCACCCCGCTATGACTACTTGTAAGTAACAGTATGACTCAGTGCATGATAACATGGATATTAGCATACCACATGTAGAATTCGGTGAAAAGGTGTAAATGTCAATGTTGCCACAATATATTTTAATGTAAATGTCATAACAAGAAATTGTCAAGATAAATTTTGCTGGAGATTTGCTGGCAAAGGGCATTTGGATACATGTACAAATTAAGTGTCAATTACCATGACAATATGACAGAACAAACGCATTTTCAAGAGTGACCCTCACCCAACCAACGCAGATGGACAATTTGTTACATGTGAAATCAGAGTACAGTTTAATTGTGAAAATTGCACTTTATGATCGACAATGCTGCACTGCTTAATTTTTACGTTGAGTCAGTTTAAATTAATGACTGGGATGCTAATAATATGTACACAATTCCATTGAGCTGCCCTAGCTTGTTGTTTTTTGTTATGAGAATGGACACATTTGATTCTAACACTAAAATCAGTTTTGGCAAATCAAAAGACCTTCTCCTGGCCATGACTAACCAAACAGCCTGTATGAAGCCCATGTTAAATGTATGGTGTTGACACATCATCAGCTCTCATGAGTCACAAAACTCTCTTTTACGGTGAAATGGTCCACTTTTTTTCGGTAACTAATGGACCAGCTGTAATGATAACCCTTATGGCTGCAAAATGCAGATGTTCAATGCGGAGAAACTACCAGGGCCTGTCAGTAAATATCTATTTGCATTCTTCATTCTAAAAAATGTCGGGACAAAATTGGTTTTTTAGATTCAAAATGGTTTTTTTGAAAATCCAAATTTCAATACAAAACCAACATGGGTTTTTAAAAAAATCCATGTCGGTTTTTTGCATTGAAATAAGGTTTTTCAAAAAACCATTTTGAATCTAAAAAACCAATTTTGTCTGACTTTGTTTTGAGTTTTCCTGAAACAAGACTGGATATTATCTTATAAATTTTGCATAATTATGGTTTGACCTGTTTTGTTTTAAAAGCTGTATAGATTCAGTTTCAACCAGAAAGCCTAGTTCTCATCCTTTTTGTCAGAAGCAAAGCATTTTTTGATGAAAGTGAAATTACTCAATAAAACCAGCATCCATAATCTTTTTAAATATGTCTAATTTTGGAAGTACAAGCTGAAAATAGTCTGATACGTCATGATAACTCAATGAAAGTGTTGTTGGAATTAGAAACCTTTCTATGTTTGACATTGACAGCAGCTGCAGGAAGGTCACCTTTGTTACTTTGAAGACAAAACAAGACCGACTATGGTGATGGGTGTTTGACCAAGCTGTTAAAATGCTCAACTGGTGCGCACATGATCATGGGTTAAAACTCCAGTCACAGCAAGGAGGATCTAAGCAGATTCTCCTTACACCATTCAGGTGCAACTCATGACAGTTTGTTATTATAATTCCCATATCAGTGTAAGCTCCCGGTTGCACATCTTTTGTGACACATGGGTTAATTTTTTATGCAACTGAGATAAAATAGCTGTTATACTGCCAGCTGGGTTGCCAGCCATCCCAAGCATCAATCAGCACCTTCCAGCCAGCTGATATGAATGATTTTCTTCCCGGCCAGCCGCCTCAACTGCTTTCTCATTACCTGACTGCAAATTTCATTGGTTGAACACCAAAAATTTACTCCCAGCTGAAAACTTTGCCAGTTAGGAAAATCCTAGCTGACAGTCTGCCAGCCAGCCGGGCACCTGCTTCATAACAGATATTTGGTATAACAGATCATGGGGTGCCCCTGACCATTGATTTGACCTTTCCGACTCTCTCTCGCTTCCGGTTATTGGAGCCTGGTATGTGTGGTTCGTGTTACCCAGAAATGTGACGCATGTAGCTAAGATAGTATTTGGATGCAGCATGCAGTCAGCAGACTCTAGAGATGCATTGTGGCTTGAGAAGTAGCTCAATCTTGCTGGACAGTGGTCTTAAGTTTACAATAATATTCTAAGCCTATTATGCTTAATCCATTTGTACATGTCATCACATCAGAAGTAATAAGCATGAATTCATGGTAAATGTCATGATTTCTGGATGCGATTTCTTACCGAAAGTATGACGTAGGCAGCCAATTCTGAGACTATACTTCTGACTTCCGTCTTCGGTTGTAAAGCTTGCTGTTGCCAGTACTTACTTTGCAAATGATGGCTACAACCACAGGCTAAATGGTCACATATATATGGGCAGTTCTTACTCTACAGAGGAAGGTGTATGGTTAAAGCACCCCCTTTGGATAAACCATAGGCCTTTTGTGTGGTGATATTTACAGAAGTTGTTATAAATAGAATATTTAGGGACATCCTTGGGCTATCCCTGAGTGGCTCTGTAGTCTCCTGAATTCTGTTTGGCTGCGTAAGGGAATATCCCTGTGATGTACGTTTATATTAGTGCACACATAGGTAAAATGGACAAAGCAAGGTTTAATTTGAACCCAAATGCAATGTAATGGATGCTTATGTTCTCCAGATGTAGCTAAAACAATATTATTTCAAAGAGCTTAGAAGAATGTTCTAAAAAACTGCTCCTTTAGCAATTTTAATCGATATTCTCAATTTGCAATCCACCAGGGGCCACTTGAACCATATACCTTCCTCTATACAGTAAGAACTGCAGGGCATATATGATAATTTTGCCTGTGCTACAATTAACATACACCTTCAATCTGATAGAAAGCAAAAATGATTAATAAACTAAAGGGACAAACTATCTGGTCCCATGCATACAGATAAATACTTCATCATACTTTTTTTAAAGTTTTTGAATAATATTGTTCTTTATACATACATGTTCCTCTATATAGGCACACATCACACGATTTGGTGCCCATGTAGGTATCTTGATTTGCACTCCCTGCATAATATAATAAATCTAGAATAAGATTCAAATTAATCAGACAATAATCTACTGTGGCCGTCTGGAAAAGTGGTGACAAACCGATTCCTCCTCGTACAGGCTGGATTTCATCAAATAGCCTGGCTCCAATTAAAGAATTAATCAGGTTGTGCTGACTCAAGAAACCAGCACAGGATTGAATTCATAGAAATGCAGAACTTCAGAACTGATCATTGAACAAACATGACGTAAAAAAGATGTCTGAAAAGTTATCAGACTGAGCTGGTTGACATGTGAGATTCTTGCAACATCCGACTGTAATCATCTGATGGCGTGCCATTACACGTGAATACAAAGGAAGATTATCTCAGGGACTCTCACTTTGAACATTCATATGCCATATGTATCGCATCCTATTTCATCTCATGATTCTCACCTCTCCAAATGATACTTTTTAATTTCTTTGTGAATTCTTCACAAACCTTGTCTTATCCCCTTCTAGCGGTCAATGCTGGTCATGTGTCAACCTATAATCTGCTAATCTCAGTTCTTTGCTTCCTTTATTTCTAGATTTGTTTTGACTCAAGTGATTGGATTGTTTGCACTAAATTGAATTATATATAATGAATTGGCTAGTGGGAAGAGTAAAATATAGATCTTTAGTTGTTGTCATCCCATTGTTAGGAAGTAAAAAGTCTAAGGCTTATATTGAAACTAGTATGATTAGAAACGAAAATGTCAAATGAACGATAAAAATGCAATTTGTGAATTTAGGGTTAGCGATTAGTGAGATGTAGTTTAAATTTGAATCCAAAAGCCCAAGTCATAAAAGAAATGTTCCAAAGAAATCCCTTATGTTAAATGAGAGGAAAATGGTAATATTAATCAGATTGTTGCACAATGAGAATTGCAACTTGCTTAAGGGGCTTCCGTCGTTATGAAATGAAATGCGTCGTGCAGAAAAATTTCATAATGAGAGGCTAATTGTGCCAGAGGCCTCAGAATTCGGACAGGCGATAATCATGATCGACCAATCAGGGTGTGACGTGTTTGTCTTGACACAAAGCATAATTTGAATTTGTTACATCGCTTAAAAAAAAAAGCTCAAGAATGTCAGTAGAGCCAATTAAATGCACATGTCTTGTGAAATCTAGTTTGCAAGATACGAGGGGTTTTCCAAGAGTTCTGTCCAACTTAACTACTGCAATATTTAATACAGAAACATGATATTTGGGTCAGATACTATCGAAGTAATTTACAAATGATCCTCAAAAAATCAGATCTTAGAAACAAAAATAAATGGTTAATTTGTTGCCATGGAAACCAAAAGTCATGAAATGCGGCCCAGGGCACTATTAGAGGCATAGATTCATTATATCCTGTCAAAAAAATTATTTTTATTAGGGATACAGGACCAGTGACCTATTAAAAATAATCCCTAACATTTCACAAATTCTTGTAATAATTGATATTTCCTCATACCTTATATCGATGCCTCATAGTCCTCATATCAAGATCACAGTTGGTGTTTCGCAGACTTTTTGTTCTTTACGATGGATTTTCCATAAGTTCTGACCAACGTGTCTTAACTTTTGCTAGATTTCGTACAGAAAAATGATAATTGAGTCAGTTGATATTGAGGTAATTTGCAAGTGAATCTCAAAAGATCAGATGACAGAGGTTAAAATAAATTGTTGATTTGTTGCTATGGAAACCAAAAGTCATGAAATGCGGCCGAGAGCTTGTTAACAGACACATACTTGATATATCTTATCAAATTACGCAATTATTACAAGAGATATAGGACAGAATGTTTTCAAAACATTCATGGCCATTTCACAACTTCCTAAACTAATGACTGGGACCCTGTAAATATATTTCTCATACTGTCAATCCATGTCGAAATAAGATATCTCATTCTTTATTTTAGGGTCAGTTTTGGCATTGTGCAGTTTTCTTTTTTGGGGGTTTCCAATGTGTGGTTCTCTTCATTCAGAAATAGTTTGTACAATCTTCATTTGGTTCTGTCACTCATATTGTCTTCCTTGTATGTATGATAAAAGGTTCTTACACTCTCTGCTAGTTTATATCCAATTAGAATGAAGAAATGTAACAAGTATATATGATGTCATCCATATCCAAAAAAGTTGCTCATCTCGTAAAAAAAATGGGAAACCGCATGAGTCATGGTGAAGTAACTGAGACGTGACAATAATACCAGTATCCATTGTTGTTGATTTTATAAATAATTGGTTGCATTTAATGAAAAAAATTAGGAATATACTTTAATTCAATAGGTCAAGACACAGATAATGCAAGCAGGTGTTTAATTCATTTTAAGTGAGAACTGCAAAGTCTGGGCGGCATTTCATGACTTCTGCTTTCCATGTCAACAGAATAAGCAGTTATTTTTATTTATATAATCTGATTTTGTGGGAGTTATTTGCAAATTACGTCAATATTATCTGATCCAAATATCATGTTTCTACATCAAATCTGGGGAAAGTTATGACTAGTTGGACAGAACTTATGGAAAACCCCTCGTATGTGCATTGACTTGCATAATTAATGGTGATTTCATTCCTGCACCAGATTGTATGAATGCTTAACACGGGTTATCCTCAAGTGGTTAACTGTTGTTATAGCTTATCTTCTAACCAGGTTACTGGCAAAAAAAAATTATAATGTTGACAAATTTGGTACCAAAATTCATGGCCTTCTGATATGTCATTTTCATAAGAATTTGCATTTCAAGAGGCTGATTATACAATTTGTGTGTAAAGTTTGAGCCATGCGAACACTTTCTGTGATGCCTGACCAGGAAAAAGATAGAAATCTCTGAAAAGTCCAAATAAGTGTCAGGGCCTCTTGCAAGTTATGATAATATAATTTAATAACAGGTAGGCCTAGTAACAGAGTAATCAACATTGTGACAACTACATGTAAGTCACAACTTGCTCCGGGACCTGAGACTTTCATCTCCCCTACATGTACCTAGGCATGCTGTTATATAATAGAGCATGATTGTAAAATTATTTTTGACGTCATTATCTTTGTCAAGAAATTTAAAATAACCCATGCAGATGAATTCTCTAATCAGCTAATGAGTAATTCATAGAGCATCCAAGCTGTAATAATCAGCATGTGATTAGTTCACCTTGCCAAGGGTGCAATGTTGCAGAAGAGCTATATTTTCTTTCCTTCTTCCGATCATGGTTAACCTCATGGGAGAGGTTTCCAGCTGGTCATTCCATATGTTTTGACCTTCCAAACTACACTGTAATTTATTTTTATGGTGCAGTGCAGTGCCAATGGTTGACAAGGTTTAGCAAGTCCAAGTATTTGACATGAATTGTCCTGTAGGTGGAACAGTGAGGAAAATAGGTGTTTGATCCCCTACCATATTCATGGTTTGGCACTTGCGCTTGCTCCAAAACTCGGAAATTTCTCAGGTAGATCTGGTCAAACATTAGAAGATAGGTAATGCACCAAAATTAAGTAAAAGAAGCATTATGTAATATATTTGCATAAGAATCCGAATAGCCTTTGGAAATAAGTATTTGACCCCTTCGTTTCGAAAGGGTTTATTACCAGATTTGGTCAAAACAAACACTTGCACTACCATAACTGAAATTTATTGCAATCAAAGCCTATTTCAATTGTTGTCTCCCATTTTCATGTAGCTTTTTATGCACTCAATAACACCTATAATTTTTTGGAAATTTATTCATTTTGAAGATGCGCAGTTGAAAAAATATACATCCCAAGACACTAGAGACTTGATGTTTGACTGACGCTAGACTGGTGTTGGCATACAGACCCAATGTTATAATCTGGGGTTGAACATTTCAATAATTGTTGACATTGTGCCCCAGTTCCCCTTTTTGAATGATTACATACACCAGTATAGTGTGGCATCACAAACATTACTCTGGTGTCCTTTGCATTTTGATTTTGCAATGACTGTATTCAGTATTTTCAAATTAATATAATTTTTTTGAGATATTTCCCTGAACAATGTTGAGGTTAAGAACTATATTTGCACTAAATTTTGTATTTTACTGCAAGACAGTGTGAGGCAACTGTTACTTACTGCCATACATTACTACAGCTTCAGTTAATGGTGAACCCATAACAGTGATTGCATCACTAAATGCGCCCTTTATGCTGGGGTCATAGACTTGACATCGAATCCTTGACACATCTTCCGGAAATTTCCAAAGCTTCTCTCATTGTTTCTAACAAAAATGTTAACAATGAATAAAAAAATGTCTTTGTAGTATTGAAATTCAAAACTATGTTCCTGAGACAGTTACACTTTCTATGGTGCTCATTTAAAAATGCCAACCAAGGGGGGTATCAACTCTTGACCGAAAGTTCTAACGAAACTACCAGCCGCCCCCCTCATTATTTAAAAGGGCAGTTTCTTATAATAGTATGTCTTTATTCCAAATTTTCTGCACCTTCACCACATCTGATATTAGTCTTTTGTTACCATTATTGGAAATCAGACATCATCTTGGAGTTGATTTAATTATTGGAATTTATATCATGCATAATTGTTGAAAGGGAGACACGATACCACAATTACTGAAAATAAATTATCAAGTCATCATGTAAATCTGCGCATCAATTTTAAGAAGCAGTTGCTCATTTTATAAATAGATTTTCTCAGAGTATCTTCAAGTAAGTTTTATTGGGTCTTCCATTAAATTCAAAATAGCTGATTAAAAAAGCATTGGATTAAAAAATCATTGGAACAATCTGTTCACGTAACCCAATTATGCTGTATCAAATTTCTTCATTATGAGTATTTTCCTGCATTATTGTGAGATACCAATTATGTATAGTATATAGTAATATGAGACCGTGACGTCCAAATTTAAGGATTCACAAACTTGTGATGGAGTGCGCCTCCATTATACATAACGTTAACCAACTTGATATTTTCAAGGCATACATGCATATTATTTTACCTTTTAAATCTTCACAAGGACAGGTGCACACTCCCTTCAACTTACGCTTGACCTCACTTGACCCTTTTAGCTCACGAGATCCACTTGACTTTCTACAATATTTTTATTTTCTCTTTTTCATTCAAATATTTATTTACACCTAGTACAAATATGACTTATATTGAAGGTTTCTCATCCCCCCCTATTATTTAGAAAAAAGTGGATGCTAACATAGAATGAGTGATAATCGATGCTTAGATAATGTACCGGCCCTCATCTACATTCTAGAGTGCATACCTCTTTATCCCTCATGATTGGTCAATGATTCTTTTGCCAACAAAAAGACTTGGTATGAATCGAAGCATTTGACCAGACAAAAAAAGTCAATCTCATTTAGATGAGTTATTATTTTTTCTCAACAAAGTCTTACAATTTCCTTCTAAATTCTCATCCAGCTGAATGGTCAGAAAGGTTAGATTAGTACACCTTCACTAGCTGTGACAAGGCTCTATAGAAAGGCATCCTGGATGGAATAGTTTCATATTCAAGCTGCTGCTTAGCTGCATTATGAAGCAAAATTGAAGCATACCTACATACTATGCACTCTTGGACGGCACCTGCTAGATTCAAGCCAATCATTTATAATATAATGCCAGAAATTCCAAAGGGACTTAAATTTTTTCGATAGATACATATTAAAGTAATATTGACTATAGTGTTTGACTGATATAATCTACCATCATGCTAAAATTGGTGATAAATAAAGGTGTAAGAAAATACTATTACAACTTCGATAGCTATTCTTCGGAATCAACTAATTTTCCTAAGTCATTTATGGCATCTCCATATTTGACAGTCCTCCATTTCATGAATTAATTCACAAATGAGGTGACTTTTTCTGTCATCAGCTTAGTTTGACTTTCTAAGCTTCTTATTAAGATTTTTGCCCTGTTTTCCAGGTTGGCTTCAGCTTCAGGCTGTCTTGATTCTTGGAAATTCAGAGGTTTCTATTTAGAGGATAAAAAAGTCAGATGTTTGAAAGACAACTACTCAAAGGTGGACGGAGATGTGCTACAAATAACTTTAATCTAACAAAAACGAGATTAAGTTCCTTCAGTATTTCCTTTAACATTTTTGATTTAACAAAAAACAATAAACATTTCAACCTGCAACTTCTGACCTTAAAAGATTTATGCTAGCTCTTTGGAGAGCTGTTTCCACACCAGACAATATAAAACAGTCCTTCTATGTGCTAGCTACACTGACTCTGGATGTTAACTTGCAAAGAATTACCGGTGATACAATTAGTAAGACATGCGTGTAAAATAAACCGAAAACTTCAAAATATCCATTCGCGCGTTTCGGGCATGTGCAGCTGATTTCCAAATATGTTCAGTCCAGCAGATCATACTTCCTGTCTTTTCGGGTCGTAAAAAATGGCTTAACATGGAATTCGTCATGTGAATAACAGAATAACAACATAATCAACTGCAGATGATATATATCACATTCTGGCGCTGCATTTGCTGCATGCTGGACTTTTCAAATTCAATTGTTTTAAGTTACTCAAGATTGTTTTACAGAACATTGACTCTTATCCCTCAGTAAATTGAATCTCTTACATTACATGTGAGATTGCAACTGATATGAGAAGCCAAAGAAGTTAGGCAATATTATGAGTAGTTGAGAACATAAAAATCAGTATTAGCCCCAATGATTGGATATAATACCGAGGATTGACATTTCTCGCAGTCGAAGAATGATGGGTATTTACATTCAGCTCCTTAAGGCAAGCAATGACTTCACAACAGGCCTGATCTGTTGCATTGAAATTTACTATATTAATTTGTCATTACAGTAGACGAATGAGGAGTACTTACATTCTGCTGCTTGTGGCCATCAGTGACCTCACAGCAAGCCCTATAAAATACATTGAAACAATCTGTCAATTTGTCGTAAGGGAGCTTGGAGTTGGGACCTCATTGATGAGTGGTGTAACATCTGAAATGGCTTTCCCTGCTAGCATCGCAATTATAGGCTATGGCCTCATAAACCGCTTATGAGTCATAAGGAATAACATGGCAGAGATACGGCTCTGACCTCTCAAGGAGCATTCCAGCACTTTTTTGTAAGCACTTGAGTTTCGTTTACTGTAACTTGTAACATCATTGATGAGTGTTGTGACTAAGTAGTAAGTATAGTGAGCAGGTAACTTGTTTTGGTAGATTGAAAGTATGGGACGTGACGTCACACATTGTTGGTGTGTCATATGGAATAGCATGGCATGGATAGTGTTACTTACAATAATTTTTTTATTTATTTCATATTCAATGTATAATGGGCAGTAATGCTACTGTTTCAAAAAATTAGAAAGACCAATACATAGAAAGACAGGGAGAAATATTGGAATAGAAAGATAAAATAGAAAAAAAAATTAATAGAGAGATAAATAGATAGATAAATAGGTCGATAAACATAGATATTTATTATATAGTGAGATTGATACATAATCAGCTAAATGGTAAAAAAGTAGACAACACTGAAAGCTGCCAAATTTAAGAACTTTTAAGGCACTTTTGAAAATGAAAATGTCAATGTTTGTTAAATACGAAACTAAATCATTGATAAGAAGCTGGACCCAGTAGACCCAATTCCCTCCTGTGGACTGTTGATATTTAGACCATCACTACACAGATTGTTGAGTCCTTTCCTTTGCTCAATTCGCTTTGCGAAACAGCCTTTGGCCGTTTCACTGCGCGAATATTATATTTTCCTGCTGTATAAACTTTTTTATATATATGTCAAGGCTTCTCAGATAGCAGTAAAAATTGAATTTTTTTAAAGATATTGAAAACAGACTGATAGGGAGATGAAAAGAAGAAGGACACCGAATTATTCTTGGTATTGTGTGATTCTAATTTTCATGTTGGTATCTTAAAGCTGTATAAGAATAGATGAAATTTTCGAAAGGAAATAATCCTAAGATTTGGCACCTGACAATCAATGAACAAGCAGATGTATCAAAAACATGTTTTTGTATGAAGTAAACCATATGAAGGTCTCCATATCTTCTTGTGATATTAATCATATTATATGTTCAATCAAAAGTTTAAAAAAGTCAGTTTTCAGTTGTTGTTTTTTTATTACTTTACAGGAGATACTACCAGGCTATGTGAACTTTATCAACTCCCCTGCATTAACAAACAGTCTACAGTCTGTTGAGTTCTTACACACAATGAGAGGACCATTTCACTGTTAAAAATGCTCTTTGTAACCCATGATAGTCGATGACGTGTCATCATCGTACATTTCATGTGGGAACCATAGAGGCTGTTTGATTAGTCATGATCAAGAGAAGGCCAATTGATTTGTCATAATTGATTTTTGAGTAAAAATCAGATGCATAATCCTTTTGTTTGGCTGTCACAGACAAGCAGTATCAGTCTCCTTAAATCAAATTAACATTGAATGTATTGGGTATGATCATGACAAACATATCAGTATGATGACTCACTCAGTGTCATTTTCACAGTGCAACAGTCCACTCTTTTGGCATAACAAATTTATAGACTGTAATAAGATTTTGTCATTTTATAATGTATTATCACTTAATGATAGTAAGCCCTCTCAAGGAGTCAGCATCCTGACTAGGCCTGTACCATAATGTGCAGGATTCCGAGTGTTCTCCAAACCTCAAGCTCTGGAAAGCGGTAATGTCTGGTCAGAATTCCAATGGCGTAAAATTTCACAAGAGCTGCAACAACGGAGTACATCAGGCACATGCATGCAGCAAGCAACATATACGTATCATGCTTCAAAGGAAATAAAATGGCCAGCATTGTGGTAAAAATGTTTATGTGAAGAATTTTCCATGATGCTCAATCCTTGACGTACGACAAATTCTTATAAATACAAAATTACTCTTTCTCTCTCAACGATTTCACCAAAAAAATACATGTACTATACTATGTTACATTCCTTTGAACATAATACAGCACATCAAATTTCTTTTATAATTTCAAACTGAAGTTTGAAAAGAGATTAGCTACAGTGTATAATAAGAGCCTCCAGGCAACATGAGCTTGTTGGCGTCTCTCTGGCACCGCAGAAGGCACAGTTCTCTGAGGAACTTTTCGTTCTCGTTGAGAGAGTACACCTGTTGCTATTCCGAATGCCACAACAACAAGCACCTTCTGCAGCCATTACAGTAAATTTTGTACCTGGCATGCATGGCTACCAAATGATCATTCCAGTTATGTGGGACTGAAACCATCATTCGGTGTAAATTTATTTTACGACGAGCATGCACAGCAAAGAATTCCAGCTGACTTTGTAATTTCTACAATGGTCAATTGTCCCAAGGGGCACAAAAGGTAGACAACGTTGCTAATTGGTGGAGGGCTCGTTTGTTGGTCACATGGAAAATGCATGGTAGAAATGATGTTGCCACAACATGAACACAATGTTCGACTGGTCTCAAGGTCAAATCAGCCAATAAGTATTTTTATTTTTTACATGTATACTTGCACACAATAATATGCATATCTTTTGCATTGGGACAGACCCTAACTACTTGTTATGTATTCACTTTTCAAGCCAAACCAAGAGCTAATAGTCTACATCCTCACCAGGGGTCTCTGTTATCCCGGGTCTAATGAGCTCCAGGCCAAGTTACAGGAAGTATTTTCTTTCCTGCCTCCTATGGCCATGACAGGCCTCATGTGACTTACAGTGACCTTTCTATATGATTCTGACCTTGTTAATTTGTGTGATTTCTGTGAAACTGTCCTTTATGGATATCATAGGTGTACCAGGGGGAGGGCAGAAAAATAGAACACTACAAGAGTTCTACATTTTTTGATATCAAATATCTCTTATACTAAAATGATAAAGTAAGGGATCTATCTCAAGCTATACTCTATGTCTGAACTTCAGGGTGAAAGCTCCTGGTGAGTCTAAGAAAAAGACCTTTGTGCTTTGACCAAAATGCGCTTTCAAAGGTCAGGATAAAACTTATATATAGTTGGTGTGATGAAGTTAATTATTCATTGCCGGCCAGTCTGCTTGTCGTGAACCTCAGTTTTAAGTTCTCAACAGTAAGTTATGATAATGTTTTTCTAAACAATTTGCTTATCACAATTTGTTGTCAAATTTGCATGTCACTTTAAGGCTAGGCTGCCTTCATGCTATGGCATCTACATATTAACATATCATGATTGTAAAATTATTTTTGACGTCATTATCTTTGTCAAGAGAATTAGAATAACCCATGCAGATGAATTCTCTAATCAGATAATGAGCAATTCACAGAGCAACCAGGCTGTAATAATCAGAATGTGATTAGTTCACCTTTCCAAGGGTGCAATGTTGTAGAAGAGCTATATTTTCTTTCCTTCTTCTGGTCATGATTAGCCTCATGGGAGAGGCTTCCAGCAGGTCATTCCATTATGTTTTATCCCTCCAAACTAATTTATTTCACGGTGCAGTGTAGTGCCAATGGTTAACAAAGTTGACCAAGTCCAAGAATTTGACATGAACTGCCCTGTATGTGGGTGGCACTGGCACTACACTGCCCGGTGTATGTACAGTGTTTTTGCATAGTACATGTGTTGTAGATATTTATTCGATATCTATAGTCAAGTCTTTTTTTTTTGGCAGTAAGTTTTTGCTGATAATTAAAAACATACCTTACTCTTGACAAAAATACTTGTCTCCCCCTCTTCCTGACACCTTGACCATTTTACATAACGTTAACCAACTTGATATTTTCAAGGCATACATGCATATTATTTTACCTTTTAAATCTTCACGAGGACAGGCGCACACTCCCTCCAACTTGCGCTTGACCTCACTGTCAAGACCCCTTTAGCTCATGAGATCTACTTGACTTTCTGCAATATCTTTATTTTCTCTTTTTAATTCAAATATTTATTTGCACCTGGTACAAATATCACTTATATTGAAGGTTTCTCATCCCCCCCCCCTATTATTTAGAAAAAGTGGATGCTAACATAGAATGAGTGATAATCGATGCTTAGATATTGTACCGGCCCTCATCTACATTCTACAGTACTTACCTCTTTGTCCCTCATGATTGTTCAATGATTCTTTTGCCAACAAACAGACTTTGTATGAATCGAAGCAGTTGATCAGCACCAGCCAAAAAAGTCAATCTCATTTAGATGAGTTATTATTTTTTCTCAACAAAGTCTTACAATTTCCTTCTAAATTCTCATCCAGCTGAATGGTCAGAAAGGTTAGATTAGTACACCTTCACAAGTTGTGACAAGGCTCTACAGGAAGACATCCTGGATGGAATAGTTTCATGGTCAAGCTGCTGCTTAGCTGCATTATGAAGCAAAATTGAAGCATACTTACTATGCACTCTTGGAAGGCACCTGCTAGATTCAAGCCAATCATTTATAATATAAGGCCAGAAATTCCAAAAGGGACTTAAATTTTTCGATAGATACATCTTAAATTAATATTAACTATAGCGTTTGACTGATATAATCTACTATCATGCTAAAATGGTGACAAATAAAGGTGTAAGATAAAAAAAAATTATTACAACTTTGATAGCTATTCTTGGGAATCAACTAATTTTCCTAAGTCATTTATGGCATCTCCATATTTGACAGTCCTCCATTTCACGGATTAATTCACAAATGAGGTGACTTTTTCTGTCATCGGCTTAGTTTGACTTTCCAAGCTTCTTATTAAGATTTTTGCCCAGTTTTCCGGTTTGGCTTCAACTTCAGGCTGTCTTGATTCTTGGAAATTCAGAGGTTTCTATTTTGAGGATAAAAAAGTCAGATGTTTGAAAGACAACTACTCAAAGGTGGACAGAGATGTACTACAAATAACTTTAATCTAACAAAAACGAGATTCAGTTCCTTCAGTTTTTCCTTTAACATTTTTGATTTAACTAAAAACAAAGAACCTTTCAACCTGCAACTTCTGACCTTAAAGATTAATGCTAGCTCTTTGGAGAGCTGTTTCCACACCTGACAATATAAAACAGTCCTTCTATGTGCTAGCTTCACTGACTCTGGACTCTTGAGATGTTAACTTGCAGAGAATTACTGGTGATACAATTAATAAGACATGCGTGTAAAATAAACAGATCTAAACCGAAAACTTCAAAATATCCATTCGCCCATTTCGGGCATGTGCAGCTAATTTCCAAATATGTTCAGTCCAGCAGATCATACTTCCTGTCTTTTCAGGTCGTAAAAAATGGCTTTACATGGAATTCGTCATGTGAATAAAAGATTAAGGAGTGGATATTTCTAAATCCAGAATAGTGTGCAATTCCGTGTTGAGAATTGTAATCTTGTGAGGAAAAACACTGTATTAGACAAACAGGATCAGCATTTAGTTTGACAAATTCTGACATCCGTTTGACATTTATAACAACATAATCAACTGCAGATGACATGCATCACATTCTGGTGCTGCATTTGCTGCATGCTGGACTCTTCAAATTCAATTGTTTTTAACTTACTCAAGATTGTTTTACAGAACATTGACTCTTATCCCTCAGCAAATTGAATCTCTTACATTACATGCAAGATTGCAACTGATATGAGAAGCCAAACAAGTAAGGCAATATTATGAGTAGTTGAGTACATAAAAAATCAGTATTAGCCCCAATGATTGGATATAATACCGAGGATTGACATTTCTCGCAGTCGAATAATGATGAGTAGTTACATTCAGCTCCTTGTGGCAAGCAATGACTTCACAACAGGCCTGATCTGATGCATAGAAATTAACTATTTAATTTGTCATTAACTTGTTACATCGTTGATGAGTGTTGTGACTAAGTAGTAAGTACAGTGAGCAGGTAACTTGTTTTGGAAGAGTGAAAGTAGGCCTATAGGACATGACCTCACAAATTGTTGGTGTGTCATATGGAATAGCATGGCATGGATAGAGATATGACCTCACTTAAGGAACATGTAAGTGCAATTTTGTGAGCACTGGTCATCCATTGGCTGTAACTCTTATCAGTTTTCTCATGAAATTGGGATGTTTTTAGTCTGGTTTAATATGTAAATGGCACAGCCATCAAATTCGCGCAGCATTTCCAAAAGTTTTTGTAGGACTTATAGTGTTACGTACCATAACTTTTATTTTTATTTCATATTCAATGTCTGATGGGCAGTAATGCAACTGTTTCAAAAAATCAGAAAGACCAATACATAGAAAGACAGGGAGAAATATCGGAATAGAAAGATAAAATAGAAAAAAAAATTTAATAGAGAGATAAATAGATCGATAAATAGGTTGATAAACATGGATATTTATTATATAGATAAGATTGATACACAATCAGCTAAATGGTAAAAAAGTAGACAACACTGAAAGCTGCCAAATTTAAGAATTTTTAAGGCACTTTTAAAAATGAAAATGTCATTGTTTATTAAATACGAAACTAAATCATTGATAAGAAGCTGGACCCAGTAGACCTAATTCCCGGCGGTGGACTGTTGATATTTAGACCATCACTACACAGATTGTTGAGTCCTTTCCTTTGCTCAATTCGCTTTGCGAAACAGCCTCTGGCCGTTTCGCTGCGCGAATATTATATTTTCCTGCTGTATAAACTTTTTTATATATATGTCAAGGCTTCTCAGATAGCAGTGAAAATTGATTTTTTTTAAAGATATTGAAACAGACTGATAGGGAGATGAACAGAAGAAGGACACCGAATTATTCTTGGTATCGTGTGATTCTAATTTTCATGTTGGTATCTTAAAGCTGTATAAGAATAGATGAAATTTTCGAAAGGAAATAATCCTAAGATTTGGCACCTGACAATCAATGAACAAGCAGATGTATCAAAAACATGTTTTTGTATGAAGTGAAGCATATGAAGGTCTCCATCTCTGCTTGTGGTATTAATCATATTGTACCTTCAATCAAAAGTTTAAAAAGTCAGTTTTCAGTATTTTTCTTAATTACTTTACAGTAGATTACAGTAGATACTAGAAGGCTCTGTTAACTTTATTGACTCCCTTGCATTGACAAACAGTCTACAGTCAGTTAATTTCTTACACACAATGAGAGAACCATTAGTCCGGGAGCAAATGGACTGAAAATAAACCCCGTGGGACTTTGATGCAGAAATTATGAGCCATATACCATTTTGTTCCTTAGAATCTCAGCTTTCATTTAAGCCATGTTGGCAAGCTGGGAAATGTGTCAGACCTGAGTTATAAGGGTTTTAGTAAAATGGTATTAATACAGTTTTTTTTAACTATCGAAAATGTGATATTTCAGAAGAAACATTGATTAGGGCCATATTACACATCAAGTAGTGGTGGTATCACATACCGTTGTGTTAAGAACAATCATAGCTTTAATTTAAGCCATCTTGCAACTCTGGGAATTGAGCAGGACAAGAGTTATAACAGCCTAAAGTCAGTAGTAGGACATCGATCTTTATAGATTTGTGAAAATATGCTGTTTATCATAAAACATGTATTAAAGGTAACAAAGGGCCATACAAATGATTAACAATTGACAAACCTGAATGCAGTGCTGTTCACTTAGCCCTCAGCTTTGATTTAAGCCATGTTGGCACACTGAGAAATGGATCTGAAGAAAGTAACAGGTGCTTAAATCATTGTAAATATACATGCTCTTTTGAGTGTGTCATTTTTAGGTACAGCCTGTGTACCATTAATATGTTGTGTGATATATAAGTGAAGTAGTGGCTGAACAATTTGTCAATCAATTATAATTATGTTGAACAGTAGAGCCATCGCCTTAATCAATTCTGCCACTGTGTTAAACTATACTCAAGGCGCATGGGGCTGTGTCTGCGCTGACACCCTGGGCAGGGGCAATGCTGGTTCTAAGCCTAACTAGGACCCTTAAATAAGTGCTCAGTCCGTATCACCTTTGATAATATGGATATAACTGTTGCTCTTCAGTCTACACACCGCCTAACTTCGCAAGGATGTGTATCACTTGTCACCACAACAGTCAACCCTCCAAAAGCTAATTAAATGTTGCCATCACTATCGAAAATCTCCTTGGAAATAAAAATCCTCCCATGTATTTCAGTTCCACATATCCTTATCACCAGTTTACTCACTTCTTACCAACCAAAATGGATGTTGATGGATAGCCCTTAAATTAATATCAGCTTTCAGTTGGCACCTTGGTTTCCATCTTGCTACTGCACTCAATCTTCCAAGAGCTAAATAAATTTAGCTGTTAGTGTCAAAATCTCCTCGGAGAACCAATCTTTCCCATGGTTTTTCAATTCCACCTATCCTTATTACCAGATAAATCAATGCTAACCCACAAAATGGATGTGGGTGGATAGCCCTTGATATCATCTTTCATATGGCACCTATGTTTCCTTGTTACTACCAATGTCATCCCTCTAAAAGCTAAATAAATGTTGCTGTCATTACTGAAAATCTCCTCAGAAACACAAAATTAGCCCATATATTTTCAATTCTACCTGTTCTTATCACCAAATAAATCATTCCTAACCAACCAAAATGGATGTGGATGGATAGCCCTTGATATCAGCTTTCATTTGGCACCCTGGTTTCCTAGTTACTACAACTGTCAACCCTTCAAAAGCTAAATAAATGTAGCTGTCTGTGTCAAAAATCTCTTTGGAAACACAAAATACTCCCATATATTTTCAATTCTACCTATTCTTATCACCAAATAAATCATTCCTAACCAATCATAATGGATGTGGATGGATAGCCCTTGATATGAACTTGCATTTGGCACCCTGGTTTCCTTGTTACTACAACTTTGAACCCTCCAAAAGCTACATAAATGTTGCTGTCAATATTGAGAATCTCCTCGGAAACTCAACATCCTCTCATGTTTTTTCAGTTCAACCTATCCTTATCACTAGATACAACTCCTTCCTGACCAATTAAGATGGATGTGGATGGATAGCCCTTGATATCAGCTTTCATTTGGCACCCTGGTTTCCTAGTTACTACAACTGTCAACCCTTCAAAAGCTAAATAAATGTCGCAGTCATTATTGAACATCTTCCCGCAAACACAAAATCGGCCCATTTGTTTTCAATTCCATCTATCCTTATCACTAGGTAACACATTCCTAACCAACAAAATGGATGTGGATGGATAGCCCTTGGTGTCAGACTGTCAGCCTTCATTTGGCACCTTGGTATTCTTGTTACTACCGATGTCAACCCTCCAAACGCTAAATAAATATTACTGTCATTATTGTAAATCTCCTTGGAAACTCAAAATCCTCTCATGGTTTTTTTGGTTCCACCTATCCTTAACTCACTCCTAACCAATCAACATGGATGTGGATGGATGGCCCTTTATGTCAGTCTTCTTTTGGCAACTTGGTTTCCTTGTTACTACAATTGTCAATCTCCCAAGAGCTAATATAAGTAAATGGCGTGCATGTTCTATTGCATGGGAGGATATTGTGTTTCTGAGGAGATTTTCGACACTGACAGCTACATTTATTTAGCTTTTGGAGGATTGACAGTTGCAATAACAAGGACACTAAGATGCCAAATAAAAGCTGATATCAAGGGCTATCCATCCACATCCATTTTGTGGTTTAGGAATGATTTATTTAGTGATAAGGTTAGGTGGAGCTGAAAAAACATGGGAAGATTTTGCGTTTCTGATGAGATTTTTGACTGTGACGACAACATTATTTAGCTTTCGGAGGGTTGACAGTTGTAGTAACAAGGAAAACAAGGTGGTAAATAAAAGCTGACATCTAGCTCTTGGTGTCAGCTTTCATTTGGCACCTTAGTTGTTAATATTTCTAGAGATAATCAAACTGACCTGAACTGGTAATTTCTGAGAAATATTTTTCTGCTGTCAAGTTCTATTTAAAATGGCCCGCTATAAAACCCCATCGGACATTAATACTCATGTTAACATTGGGTTTTTTGTTTCCGGCATAGATACCTCCCATTACAAGAAATGTATCTAACAGTAAAGAATCATATATTGGCTAGACCACTAAAAGAAAGAAAAGTGACTGAAATTGACAAGATGGCGGAAAATATTGCGAGAGTTCCTTTTCTGAAAGTATATACAATTCTAAGATCACAAAGTACAGAAAGGGGTAAACTAAGTGTATAGTTCAATTCCTCATGCAGTAAAACCCCTGTTTGGTCTTTTAAAGTGCTCTGATAAGTCAATTAGGAGCTGAGATAAACATTTTTCAAATTTTCGGTAGCTCGTTGGTGGCCATTTTGTTTTCATGCAAATGAGGTGGTTCATCCCACTTTTTCTTTGGAACATCTTTCATTTGAAAGAGGACACTCTACAGAACATTTTGGTACCACACTCATACATTCCTGGGGAGGGGGTACAGGGGGGGGGGTCCCACCGGCCCCCATACTGAAACAGCATATTTTCACAAATCTATAAAGATCGATGTGCTACTACTGACTTTTCAAAAGAGCATGTATATTTACAATGATTTAAGCACCTGTTACTTTCTTCAGATCCATTTCTCAGTGTGCCAACATGGCTTAAATCAAAGCTGAGGGCTAAGTGAACAGCACTGCATGCAGGTTTGTCAATTGTTAATCATTTGTATGGCCCTTTGTTACCTTTAATACATGTTTTATGATAAACAGCATATTTTCACAAATCTATAAAGATCGATGTCCTACTACTGACTTTAGGCTGTTATAACTCTTGTCCTGCTCAATTCCCAGAGTTGCAAGATGGCTTAAATTAAAGCTGTGATTGTTCTGAACACAATGGTATGTGATACCACCACTACCTGATGTGTAATATGGCCCTAATCAATGTTTTTTCTGAAATATCACATTTTCGATAGTTAAAAAAAGCTGCATTAATACCATTTTACTAAAACCCTTATAACTCAGGTCTGACACATTTCCCAGCTTGCCAACATGGCTTAAATGAAAGCTGAGATTCTAAGGAACAAAATCGTATATGGCTCATAATTTCTGCATCAAAGTCCCACGGGATTCCAGTTGCTCCCAGACTACATTTCACTGTTAAGAATGCTCTTTGTAACTCATCATAGTCGATGATGTGTCATCATCGTACATTTCACGTGGGAACCATTGAGGCTGTTTGATTAGTCATGATCAAGAGAAGGCCAATTGATTTGTCATAATTAATTTTTGAGTGAAAATCAGATGCATAATCATCAGTATGATGACTCACTCAGTGCCATTTTCACAGTGCAACAGTCCACTCTTTTGGCATAACAAATTTATAGACTGTAATAAGATTTTGTCATTTTATAATGTATTATCACTTAATGATAGTAAGCCCTCTCAAGGAGTCAGCATCCTGACAAATATATATTCCATAATGTGCAGGATTCCGAGTATTCTTCAAACCTCAAGCTCCGGAAAGCGGTCATGTCTGGTCAGAATTCCAATGGCCTAAAATTTCACAAGAGCTGCAACAATGGAGTACATCAGGAGCATGCATGCAGCAAGCAACATATACATATCATGCTGCAAAGGAAGTAAAATGGCCAGCATTGTGGTAAAAATGTTTATGTGAAGAATTTTCCATGATGCTCAATCCTTGACGTACGACAAATCATTATAAATACAAAATTACTCTTTCTCAACGATTTCACAAAGGAAATACATGTACCATACTATGTTACATTCCTTTGAACATAATACAGCATATCAAATTTCTTTTATAATTTAAAACTGAAGTTTGAAAAGAGATTAGCTACAGTGTATGATAAGAGCCTCCAGACAACATGAGCTTTTCGGTCTCCTTGAGAGAGTACACCTGTAGCTATTCCGAATGCCACAACAACAAGCAAATGCTACAGCCATTACAGTAAATTTTGTACCTGACATGCATGGCTACCAATGATCATTCCAGTTATGTGGGACTGAAACCATCATTCGGTGTAAATTTATTTTACGAGGAGCATGCAAAGCAAAGAATTCCAGCTGACTTTGTAATTTCTACAATGGTCAATTGTCCCAAGAGACACAAAAGGTAGACAAAATTGCTAATTGGTGGAGGGCTCGTTCTTTGGTCACATGGAAAAATCATGGTAGAAATGATGTTGCCACAACATGAACACAATGTTCGACTGGTCTCAAGGTCAAATCAGCCAATTAGTATTTTTATTTTATATGTATACTTGCACACAATAATATGCAAATGTTTTGCAGTAGGACAGACCCTAACTACTTGTTATTTATTCACTTTTCAAGCCAAACCACAAGCTAATAGTCTACATCCTCACCAGGGGTCTCTGTTATCCCGGATCTAATGAGCTCCAGGCCAAGTTACAGGAAGTATTTTCTTTCCTGCCTCCTACGGCCAAGACAGGCCTCACGTGACTTGCAGTGACCGTTCTATATGATTCTGACCTTGTTAATTTGTGTGATTTCTCTGAAACTGTCCTTTATGGATATCATAGGTGTACCCGGGGGAGGGCAGAAAAATAGAACACTACAAGAGTGCTAAATTTTGTTGATATCAAATATCTCTTATACTAAAATGATAAAGCAAGGGATTTATCTCAAGCTATACTCTATGTCTGATCTTCAGGGTGAAAGCTCCTGGTGAGTCTAAGAAAAAGACCTTTGTGCTTTGACCAAAATGCACTTTCAAAGGTCAGGATAAAACTTATATATAGTTGGGGTGATGAAGTTAATTATTCATTGCCGGCCAGTCTGCTTGTCGTGTTGAGTTGCCATTTTTATGGTTCTGAACCTCAGTTTTAAGTATTCAACAGTAAGTTATGATAATGTATTTCTAAACAATCTGGTTATCACAATTTGTTGTCAAATTTGCATGTCACTTTAAGGCTAGGCTGCCTTCATGCTTTGGCATCTACATATTAACATATCATGATTGTAGAATTATTTTTGACGTCATTATCTTTGTCAAGAGAATCAAAATAACCCATGCAGATGAATTCTCTAATCAGCTAATGAGCAATTCACAGAGCATCCAGGCTGTAATAATTGGAATAGCAATAGTGCCGGACACTGCCCGTGTAAATAGTTTTAAGAGGAGGAGTTGTAACATTTTAGGTGTATGTATGGGATTATCACAACCTTGGGTCAATGGAAGATGGAAGAGACCTTGTAGCTGCTGCCCTCTTGTGTATTGTAGATGAAACAGCTTAAAATTAATTATCATTAATTAGGACATTTAGAGGAAAGCAATTTGGATGAAAATGCTGCAGTGGCTCCCTATGAACATCAGGAAGACATGGGGAAAGTTAGAAGGCCAGGCATTAAGTAGGAACTGAGGAAAAGCCCGGACACTGTTATTTTAATATTAGTAAGAAGAAGATGTGATTAGTTCACCTTGCCAAGAGTGCAATGTTGCAGAAGATCTATATTTTCTTTCCTTCTTCTGGTCATGATTAGCCTCATGGGAGAGGCTTCCAGCAGGTCCTTCCATATGTTTTATCCTTCCAAACTAATTTATTTCACACTGCAGTGCAGTGCCAATGGTTAACAAGGTTGAGCAAGTCCAAGAATTTGACATGAACTGCCCTGTATGTGGATGGCACTGGCACTACACTGCACTGTATATGTACAGTGTTTTTGCATAGTACATGTGTTGTAGATATTTATTCGATATGTAGTGCACAAGGAAAAGAGTTTTCATTGATGTCCATATGCTCCTAAGCCTCTGTACCAACTTGAAAAGGAGTAGCTAGCAGCATTATAATCTCTAGCCTATGATCAATATTAATATTGCAAGGTGACATACATGCAAACTGTTGAGTTGCTCAATGTTTTCAACATTGGGTAAAAATAGTATATATATATATATATTATGTGAAAAATGTTCCAATGTGCCCTAGTTGCCCTTACTTCAATTTAAATGATTACATACACCAGTATCGCGTGGCATCACAAACGTCACTCTGGTGTCTTTTGCCTTTTGATCTTGCAATGACTGTATTCCGTATTTTTAAACTAATGTAATTTTTTTTAAATATTTCCCTGAACAATATCGAGGTTAAGAGGTATATTTGCACTTAAAGTTTGTATTTTACTGCAAGACAGTGTGAAGCAACGGTTACTTACTGCAATACAGTACTACAGCTTCAGTTAATGGTGAACCCATAACAGTGATAGCATCACTAAATGCGCCCTTTATGCTGGGGTCGTGGACTTGACATCGAATCCTTGACACATCTTCCGGAAATTTCCAAAGCTTCTCTCATTGTTTAAAAATGTTAACAATGAATTTAAAAATGTCTTTTTATTGATATACAAAACTATGTTCCAGAGACAGTTATAAATATTTTCTATGGTGCTCATTAAAAATGCCAACCAGGGGAGCTATCAAATTTTGACGGAAAGTTCTAACAAAACTCCGAGCCCCCGCCCGTCATAATTTTAGGGCGGTCTCTTATAACAGTATGTCTTTATTCCAACTTTTTTGCATCTTCACCACATCTCATATCAGTCTTTCAATACAATTATAGGAAATCAGATGTTAGCTTGGAGTTGATTTAATTATTGGAATTTATATCATGCATAATTGTTGAAAGCTAGGGAGACACGATTCCACAATTACTAAAAATAAATTATCAAGTCTTCATGTCGATCTGTGCATCAATTTTCACAAATATTTTGCAGAGCAGTTGTTCATTTTATAAATAGCTTTCCTCAGAATATCTTCAAGTGAATTTAGTTCCCTCGTGGCCTAACTGGTAAGTGCGCTTGTCAACTGGCTTTGAGGGCGTGGGTTCAAATATCACCGCGGGAACTCACTTTAGTCCGAGCCCATGGGACATTAAATGGAGGCGGGTTGTATCCAGTGTTCTATGCTGGGGCAACTGAAAGACCCTGCGCATCCCTGAATTAATAGGGTATGTGCCAGACTCACAGTCTTCTCATCTCATCATCATACGGCGGTCGCCTGCCTCGATATGGCCCACCAAGGTGCTGCAGAGGCGTAAAACAAAAACAAACAAACAAATCAAGTGAATTTTATTTGGTCTTCCATTGAATTCAAAATGCCTGGTTAAAAAAGCATTGGATTAAAAAATAATTGGAACAATCTGTTCACGTAACCCAATTATGCTGTATCAAGTTCCTTCATTATGAGTTTTTCCCTGCATTATTATGTGATACTAATTATGTGTAGTGTATAGTAATATGTGACCGTGACGTACAAATTTGAGGATTCACAAACTTGTGATGGGGTGCGCCT
Source organism: Platynereis dumerilii (assembly GCA_026936325.1). Classification (NCBI taxonomy): domain Eukaryota; kingdom Metazoa; phylum Annelida; class Polychaeta; order Phyllodocida; family Nereididae; genus Platynereis; species Platynereis dumerilii. The sequence goes on along the minus strand of JAPTHN010000001.1, from coordinate 122,699,103 downwards.
CTATTACACATAACGTTAACCGACTTGGTACTTTTAAGGCATACATGCATATTAATTTACCTTTAAATCTCGAGGACAGGAGCACACTCCCTCTGACTTACGCTTGACCTCACTTGACCCTTTTAGCTCACTATATATATTCCACTTAACTTTCTGCAATATTTTCATTTTCCCTTTTTATACAAGTATTTATTTGCACCAGGGTCCAGGGGCGTATCTAAAATTTGCCTAAGGGGGGGGGGCTATTACATGGCCCCCCCCAAATATGCCACTGATATGCACCTAGTACAAATATCACTTATATTGACGGTTTCTCCATAATTTTATCGTAAATTTAAGAACACCCCCCCCCGGGCCCCCCCACGAATAAGCCGATGCTAACATAGAATGAATGATAATCAACGCTTTTAAAAATATTGTACCGGCCCTCATCTACATTCTACAGTACTTAGTACTACTTACCTCTTTGTCCCTCATGATTGTTCAATGATTCTTTTGCCAGACAGACTTTGTATGAATCGAAGCAGTTGATCAGCAAAAAAAGTCAATCTCATTTAGATGAGTTATTATTTTTTCTCAACAAAGTCTTACAATTTCCTTCTAAATTCTCATCCAGCTGAATGATCAGAAAGGTTAGATTAGCTCATCTTCACAAGCTGTAAGATGGCTCTACAGAAATAAATCCTGGATGGAGTGGTTTCATGGTCAAGCCACATTATGAAGCATACTTACAATGCGCTCTTGGAAGGCACCTTCTTGATTCAAGCCAATCATTTATAATATAAGGCCAGAAATTCTAAAAGGGACTTTTTCTATAGATACATATTAAATCATTATTGATTATAGTGTTTGACTGATATAATCTGCCATCATGCTACAATTGGTGACAAATAAAGGTGTAAGATAATATTATTACTACTTTGATAGCTATTCTTAGGAATCAACTAATTTTCATAAGTCATATATGGCATCTCCATATTTGACAGATTAATTCACAAATGAGGTGACTTTTTCTGTCATCAGCTTAGTTTGACTTTCTAAGCTTCTAATTAAGATTTTTGTCCAGTTTTTCGGTTTGGCTTATGCTTCAGGCAATCTTGGTTCTTGGAAATTCAGAGGTTTCTGTTTGGAGGGTTAAAAAGTCAGGCGTTTGAAAAACAACAACTCTAAGGTGGACAGAGATGTATTACAAATAACTTTAATCTAACAAAAAATGAGATTCAGTTCTTGGAGCATTTCTTTTACAGCTCTTGCAACAATTGGTCTGAAGAAATCTTTTTTTTTCAGTGCCAGAGTGTACCTATGATGTCATAGGTGGATGCTCTATTGCTAAGCAATAGAGGATATGCAAATTTGATGCTATCAATGATGCCACGGGTCAAACTGGCCAATAGCATTCGTTGTGGACAGTTTCATCATACTGTAGCCTCGCAGTTTCTTCATTGCTAGAGTGGCAATTATAAACTATTATACCACAACAAATACTTTGGTGCAAAGTTGGACTACACCTGGGAGGGGGCACTCTGCTCTAAAGCTGCCAATTGATCCTTATGTTTGCATATTCACACAAGGTACTGTGGTAGCCAACAATACAATACAGCATTAAAGTGACAGACAGCCAACAAAACTGCAAACAGGACACTGAATTCTTGAGCTTGACAGCTCCATATCAATCCAATTGAGACCAGAAGTATGTTTGTAAACAACTGTGATTAATTGCAAGTTATCCTATTTTACCATGCTTGGTTGAACTGCAGGTGCTCTAGGTGTCACCAAATAAACAACCCTCCTCCCCAACTTAAAAACTGAGTTTTTGCAGTGGTATTATTGGCTAATCTGGCCATGACATAATTGCAAGGCTATGATGAAGTTGTTCACATGAAATGCTATTGGCCAGTTTCACCTGTGACATCGTAGCTAGCACCAAAGTTGCATAGGTTCCAATGGAGTCTCAAGCTATGACAGAATAGGTCCACACTATGAAAAAAGATAATTTCTTCAGAGCAATTGCTAGAGCTGTAACATTTTTACCTTCAGCGAACGAAGTTCGAAGAAGGTATTGTAATCACTTGGGTAAAAATGCTGTCCGTCCGCCGGCCGGGCGGGTGGGCGGTCGGGCGGCGGGCGGATAGATCGTTTCCGGCCCAGCACTCGGCCTCTATTGAATGTACGTGGATGAAATTTGGTACACATCTAGCCTGTATGGTCTAGTTATGCCTTTTGATGGTCTAATGAATGGATCTTAAATACTTTTTGAAATAATTAACAAAATATAAAAATTATTTTTTTTCGTTTCCAGGCCAAGGCTCGGTCATTATTGCATGTGCATTGATGAAATTTGGTACACATGTGGCCTATATGGTCTAGTTGTGCCTTTTGATGGTCTCATTGACAGATATTCTATACTTTCTGAAAAAATGAGAAAAAATATAAAAACATTTTTTTTTTTTTTTTCGGCTAAGACTCGGTCACTATTGCATGTACATGGATAAAGTTTGGTACACATATGGTCAATATGGTCTAGTTGTGCCTTTTGAAAGGTCTGATGGAAAACATTATATACTTTTTGAAATATTGAAAACAAATTAAAATTAACTTTTTGTTTCTGGCCAAACATCCGGTCACTATTCCATATACATGGATGAAGTTTGGTACATTGGTACACATATGGCTTATATGGTCTAGTTGTGCCTTTTAATGGTCTGACAGATGGCTATTCTATAGTTTTTGTAATACTGAGAAAAAATATTTAAAATAATTTTTTTATATCGGACCCAAAACTAGCCCACTATTGCATATACAGTAATGCAATTTTCTAAACAAATCACCTATGCAATGCAGCAGTGCTTTTTGATGCATATAACACTTTATGAATCACTGGAATAACTTCAGAAAATTATAACAGCGTTATATTTTTTGGTTTTCAACCGACATCTCATAACCTGTACTTTAGGGTGGTCCAAAAAACTTTTTTTGTCAATATCAATTCGCATACCCTCCTATTTTGTGAGAAATGGTGCAAAAACAATGCAGCTTAAATTTTATGAAAATCCAACAAGAGGAAGGGGTCCCCCAAAGGCCTTAAAGTTTCAATGTTTTTTTTAATTTTCGACCATTTTCGCCAATCCGCGGTTCTCTATAACTTCGTCAGTATTAGTCATATAACATTCTAATTGCCATGGTTGGAAAGCTCTCAAAAAGACCTTCAATTTGCATGCCAACATCAATGGTCTAAGACGATATCTTGATTCCCATTAGCCCTTCAGCCTGCACTCTTTAGAATGAAAATGACGCAGATTGTCTAATCTTGTTAAAAAATGACTTTGGAATTTTTTTCAATGATAATTACAGTGATTTGCATGCTCATAGTTCCAGAATGACCAAATACAAAAACCATTTTGATTTTGACCATTGGAGTGCCGACTTGTGAGTGATGAAGTTTTAATGTTAACGTTAGTTGAAAACTCGTAAAATGTGAGATGGGGTCTCTTACATTTCATATAATATCTTCGTCAGAATTTATTGCAGGGCAACATGGGTGGTACCAAATGAAAGAAAATACTCCTAGCATTCTCATGGTGCCAATGATGTTGTCCTATATTTAATTCTTGTGAAGTTAAAATATGAAATATAACAGCCCCTCCATGAATTGTTTCAATAATTCCGACAAAATTTTGCATTAAAACTTCCAAGCTTATAAAGCGGGATTTTCCATGACCAAAAATTAAAAAAAAATTTTATATGCTTGTCCTGGAACTTGAAGAATGTGAATCACAGTGATTATTAGTGAAAAAATAATCAAAAGCTTTTTTTAAGAGGATTAGACAGTCAGGAAAATTTTCATTCAGAAAAAAATGCAGGCTGAAGAGTCAATGGGAGTCAAGATATCGTCCTAGACCATTGATGTCATCCTCACGTCACAGTGTAGGTTAGTGAACCTACCCTGACCACATGCACCATGTTTCAGTGAAGATTGGCAGCTTGCCAATTATGCATCCGTCGCCGTAAAATTGGGTTCTGAAAGGTTGCAGTGGTAGGTAAGAGGCACTGAAAGGTGATCAGTTGGAACATACTGACCAATCAAAGACTGGAGTACAAAGTGGAATAATTGAACTATTTTCATTCGGGCGTTTGTCAAACAAGTACTTGTTGTTTGTGTCATGTGTGAATGACAGTTGAATTGTAATCTATCAAAAATCATAAACTGTAGTCAGTTTTAGAACTGTAATAACATAGTACTTATCACATACAGTTATGACACCCATAACACTTAAAATGATTCCTATTTCCCATACTCAACCAATGTTAAATCAACTTAAATGTATGAATAGCAATTTAATTTATCCTGTCTGATGTCAATTTATTTCTTATATTAAACACACTATCCTTTTGAGTCGTGCATTCCATATTAATAAGTAATACATACTCTCAACTGGGCCTGGTAACCCTTTATTTTCAGTGGACAGTGGCGTAACTGGGGGGTCTTGGGCAGGGGGGGGGGGTACCTACTATACTAATTGTATATTTTAGCCTGAGTTGGTAAGTTCATATGGGGGGCACCTTGGGGGCACATGGTCTATAAATGGGGGGGGGCACGTGCCCCCCCCTGTGCGGCCGTGCCCCCCATAGGGACGCCACTGTCAGTGGATCTTCATGAGCAAAATTCCTGCTGGATGAGTGGATATCATTTGAATAAGACATTAAATTGGCAGCCCCTTGTGTCGGCAAATAAAAGATCCCTCACATAGGGTAAATGTGTAACACATGTTGAGCACTCCCACTCTCCCAACCATCTCATCAGTATACCCAGAACTTGGTTTAGAGGGCTGCACCTAAGTTATCTATCTATCTATCTATCTATCTATTTATCTGTCTATCTGTCCGTCTGTCTGTCTGTCTGTCTGTCTGTCTAGCTGTCTATCTGTCTATCTATCTGTCTATCTGTCTATTGGACCCATATGGCTATTTCTAGATATGCCCATGTACAATCTACCAATCTTTTTCATCTGTCTATTGGATAGTTTTCAGGGTATCACAATCAGTGCATGTTTTACTTATAAATGTGGAGCCATTATAATTTTGTACATGTAAATTAGGTGAAACAATTACACTGTTTGTCTAAAATAAGTAAAATAAAATGCTAAGTTGTATTTATTAATTCTAACACTTGTTTCATTTAGCATTGTGGCAATGCACTGTAAGGTGCTTCCACCTTTTTATTAACTACCAGTCTGACCCAGTTCATTGGGTATGACAATAGCAGGGGAGGGGGCTGCTTTGTATTTCTCTGTTTTTAAAAAGTGTCGATAATTAATGTTGTTTTCAGTGTGCAAATGATTAATATGTTGTTAACAAGTTTCAGCACAGCTGAAAAGATAGTGTGATGCTGTTTGGGTCAGCTTATAATGTGTGACATAACTTTTGATGTTTTTCACAGCTGATTATCCTCTTTCAATGTCTCACCTGCAACATGACCTAAGTCACAGTCAGCCTAGAATATATAAACAGCCTCCTGATTGGAGAAAGCAATCATGCCATTAAAGTATGTAAGTGGGTCAATTTTAATGAGACTCTGCTCTCAGACTGGTCTTGAGAGCAGGGGTAGTGTCAACTATCCCTGCGTGAGGAGGATGATTGATGTTGGTATTCAAAATGTAGATCTTTTTGAGAGCTTTCCAACCATAGCAATAAGAATGCTGTATGCCTAATACTGACGAAGTTATAGAGAACCGCGGATTGGCGAAAATGGTCAAAAATTAAAAAAACATTGAAACTTTAAGGCATTTGGGGGACCGCTTCCGCTTGTTGGATTTCCTTAAAATTTCACCTGCATCTGTTTTATACCTAACCTCATCAAATAAGAGGGTATGCGATGTGAAATTCCCAAAATAATTTTTTCCCATCTAAAAATTAACCACCCTACTGTACTTTGTACATGCATGAAATTATACCATAATATGCGTAAATTAGTCTAATAAGGCCTTCCCCTGATTTTACAAATCCTGGCAAGCAGATGGGAAGATGGCGGGCCAGCGGGCAAATAGAGATAATTGAAGGCCACTACTCAACCACTATTGCATACCTATAAGCAATTTCGTAAACGCACCAATTTTATGATATTATTGTAATCTTCTAAAGGTGTTATTCGCTGAAGGTTTGCTGCTGCGCAGCCTATGTTTTCATTTAACGAAAACAATGAACCTTCCACTTTGCAATTTCTGACCTGAAAAGATTTAAGTTGCTTTTTGGAGAGCTATTTCCACACCAGACAATATAAAACAGTCCTTCTGTGTACTAGTTACACTAACTGTAAAAAAGGTATTTTCGTGTAATTCGGCATGTGGATAAGGAACTGAGGCGATATTTCTAAATCCAGAATAGTGTGCAATTCCGTGTTGAGAATTGTAATCTTGTGAGGAAAAAGACAGTATTAAACAAATAGGATCAGCATTTAGTTATTTAGACAAATTCTGACATCCATTTGACATTTATAACAACATAATCGACTGCAGATGATATATATCACATTCTGGTGAATTTGCTGCATGCTGGAGACTTCAAATTCAATTGTTATAAGTTACTCAAGCTTGTTTTACAGAACATTGACTCTTATCCCTCAGCAAATTGAATCTCTTGTCTATCACATTACATGTGAGATTGCAACTGATATTAGAAGCCAAAGAAGTTAGACAATATTGTGAGTGCATACAATATCAGTGACAATCTTTTACAGTCGAAGAATGATCAGTATTAACCATAGAAATGGTATAAACATTCAGCTCCTTGTGGCAATTACTTCAGAATGACTTCACAACACATGAACAGGCCTTATCTTTGCATTGAAATTTACTGTCAGTTTGTCATTAACTTGTTACATCATTGATGAGTGTTGTGACTGAGTACAGTGAGCAGGTAACTTGTTTTGGTAGATTGAAAGTATGGGACATGACCTCACAAATTGTTGGTGTGTCATATGGAATAACATGGCTTGGATCTAGGGATATGACCTCACATTAAGAAACATGTAAGTGCAATTCTGTGAGCACTGGTCATCCATTGGCTGTAACTCCAATCAGTTTTCTCATGAAATCGGGATGTTTGTCATCCTCACTTTTCAGTGTGAGCTTGGGAAGATACCCTGACTACATTATACACTGTTTTGTGAAGTAGCAACAAAAAGATTAACGTTCCTCTGGTGTGACAGACATAATTAACAGTTTTAACAGTTTTTCAAAGCAATTGAATGAATGTTTGAGTGTTTCATAGTTACCTGTATGTTGTTTCAATGAGTTTCTTTGTAGAAAACCATAAACAATTAATTAAATCATGCCGGGAAAAAGCTGACAATGCTTTAAAAATCTTCAGCATTTTATAGAGCCTGTTGTCAGGGCGAGTGTAAACGAGTCCTGTGATGGGAGGATGATGTTTGTAGTCTGGTTTATTATATTTTCCTGCTGTATAAACTTTTTCATGTGCATGTCAAGACTGCTCAGAAAGCAGTAAATTGATTTTTTTTAAAGATATTGAAAACAGACGTATGGGGAGATGAAAAGAACACAGAATCATTCTTGGTATTGTGTGATTCTCATTGTTATGTACATGTCTTAAAGCTGCACAAAAATAGATGAAATTTTCGAAAAGGAAATAATCCTAAGATTTGGCACCTGACAATCAATGTACAAGCAGATATATCAAAAACATGTTTTGGTATGAAGTAAGGCATATGAAGGTCTCCATCTCTACTTGTGATATTAATCATATTATACCTTCAATCAAAAGTTTTAAAAAGTCAGTTTTCAGTATTTTTCTTAATTACTTTACAGTAGATTACAGTAGATACTAGCAGGCTCTGTTAACTTTATTGACTCCCCTGCATTGACAAACAGTCTACAGTCGGTTAATTTCTTACACACAATGAGAGGACCATTTCACTGTTAAAAAATTCTCTTTGTAACTCATGATAGTCGATGATGTGTCATCATCGTACATTTCACGTGGGAACCATAGAGGCTGTTTGATTAGTCATGATCAAGAGAAGGCCAATTGATTTGTCATAATTGATTTTTGAGTAAAAATCAGATGCATAATCATTTTGTTTGGCTGTCTGTCACAGACAAGCAGTATCAGTCTCTTTAAATCAAATTAAGATTGAAAGTATTGGGTATGATCTTGACAAATCATCAGTATGATGACTCACTCAGTGCCATTTTCACAGAGCAACAGCCCACTCTTTTGGCATAACAAATTTATAGACTGTAATAAGATTTTGTCACTTAATGATAGTGAGCCCTCTCAAAGAGTCAACATCCTGACTAGGCCTGTACCATAATGTGCAGGATTGCGAGTACTCTTCAAACCTCAAGCTCCAGAAAGCGGTCATGTCTGGTCAGACTTCCAGTTGCGTAAAAATTTCACAAGAGCTGCAACAACGGAGTACATCAGGCGCATGCATGCAGCAAGCAACATATACATATTATGCTGCAAAGGAAGTAACATGGCAAGCATTGTGAATTGTAAAAATGTTTATGTGAAGAATTTTCCATGATTCTCAATCCTTGACGTAAGACAAATTATTTGAAATACAAAATTACTCTTTCTCAACGATTTCACAAAGGAAATACTATACTATGTTGCATTCCTTTGAACATAATACAGCTTATCAAATTTCTTTTATAATTTAAAACTGAAAGTTGATAAGAGATGAGCTACAGTGTATATAAGAGCCTCCAGACAACATGCGCTTGTTGTGGTTTCTCTGGCACCGCAGAAGGCGCAGTTCTCTGAGGAGCTTTTCGGTCTCCTTGAGAGAGTACACCTGTTGCTATTCCAAATGCCACAACAACAAGCACCTTCTGCAGCCATTACAGTAAATTGTGTACCTGGCATGCATGGCTACCAAACCATCATTCGGTGTAAATTTATTTTACGACGAGCATGCATATCAAATAATTCCAGCTGACTTTGCAATTTCTACAATGGTCAATCATCCCAAGGGGCACAAAAGGTAGACAACGTTGCTACTTGGTAGAGGGCTCGTTTGTTGGTCACATGGAAAATGCATGGTAGAAATGATGTTGCCACAACATGAACACAATGTTCGACTGGTCTCAAGGTCAAATCAGCCAATAAGTATTTTTATTTTACATGTACACTTGCACACAATAATATGCAAATATTTTGCAGTAGGACAGACACAACTACTTGTTATTTATTCACTTTTCAAGCAAAAACACAAGCTAATAGTCTACATCCTCACCAGGGGTCTCTGTTATCCCGGGTCTAATGAGCTCCAGGCCAAGTTACAGGAAGTATTTTCTTTCCTGCCTCCTACGGCCATGACAGGCCTCTCGTGACTTGCAGTGACCTTTCTATATGATTCTGACCCTGTGACTTTGTGCGATTTCCGTGAAACTGTCCTTTATGGATATCATAGGTGTACCAGACGGAGGGCAGAAAAAAAGAACACTACAAGCGTGCAAAATCTTGGTGATCAAGTATCTCTTATACTAAAATGATAAAGTACTTGGTTTATCTCAAGCTATACTCTATGTCTGATCTTCTAATTTTCCCTGTGTTCTCCTCTGCCCTTCAAGGCAGAACTCTCCCCTTTTCAAGTCCCCAATTAATGATGATTAGTTTTCCGCTATAGATATATATATATATATAATTTCGACATTATACACAAAAGGACATCAGTATTTTCCTCAAAATACTATTAATAATCTCCGGGGTCCCGGGGGGAGGTTGTCTGGTCCCCTAGGCCCCCCCCCCCCTGTATCCGCCACTGAATGTATAGGCCTATGCTCATAATTATTTGTGTAATTATGCTACCGGTGTATGACAACATTTTCATCACAGTCTGTTCTCCCATTACCATGTCAAGACATAAAAAATTGTTGAGATGGTGCACCATAATTGCCGTGTGAAAAGACACGATCCCACAATTACTGAAAATAATTACCAGGTGCTCAGGTGATCAGTTTCTTAATTTTCTAAGCATTTAATCAGTATGATCATACATTAATAGATTTTCTACTAATATCTGCACATAATTCTGCTTATTAAAATTCAGAGAGAATAGCTAAAAACTGATTGGGAGGATCTGTTGCACTATGAATATAAGGACGATAATAAGGTGCCGACGAATGTCACGATTATGACTAGCATCTAATTTTTTCTAATTTTTTTTGCAAAATTTTAGTATAACTTAAAATCGTGACATTCGTCGCCAACCCACTAAAACGACCGACTTCCGGCAATCTGACCAATCAGAGAGCCAGATTTTTGACACATTAAACAGCTTGAAGGGTTGCAACGACGCAAACGGAACCCAGAGATATTCATAGTGTGTTGTCACCTTAAATTGTTTATTAACCTATTCTTGGATTGTTGTTCAAAACAAATTTTGTAGCGGTGTGGTATCAGATTATAACATCAGATTATGATTCACAAATGGATTAAGTCATCCGTTTAGAGGGTTGATTGGTGTACCATGTTGTGCCCGAAACTACCTAAAAATTAATCTTCTGCAGCCCCCCCCCCCCAGCTCCACTGGCTCCTACGCCTATGGAACTTACACAATTTTCATGTGCGGGGATGCTTTACTGTAGTTTTAAGAACTTCACCTTTTGAAGTTTTCTGCAGTTCAAACTAATCCTCTTCAAGGTCACTGGTATACATCCCTTTAACTTATGCATGACCTCTCTTGATCCTTTTAGCTCACAGCATATTGAGGTTTTTGTTCATAGTTACTCATTTTTTCTTTCTTTTTCTCTGTAATTATAATTTGCAAATCTGTTGGAGGCAATCCCATTGTATAAAACCCACTATATATCTTTCAAAACGGGGTGGGGGGGGGAATCAACAGATAAATGTATATATATATAGAAACATTTTCATATCAAGGAAACTTTATTTCAAAATCCTGTATGAAAATCATTCTTAGTTTTCCATTCAATAAGTTACATTATGTAACAGATTTAAATTAGATTTTTTTTAATTTACTTCGCAGAGCACATGACTACACATGCATTCTAATAAATCCTCTGTAGTCCAGAGTGTTGCCATGCGATGGCAGCACTGGCATTCAATTGGCAAAACGCTCCTTTACAGATGACACAAAATATTGTTGGTTCCTAGTGGTTTTCAAAAATATCTAAAAATTTTAACTACTTGACAATTGAGTTTCTTCTCATTTCTACTACAAACTTGTTCATCTTATTTTCTTGATAAAGCTATAGTGACACTCTCTGGACTACAAGAAGATTTATAGAGTTACAGTCAAACTTCACTCACAGGTAAGCTCGTTTAACTTAAAAATTAACAGTGAACAATTAAGGTGGTAGCATACGCCCGCCACCAGGAAAAGGGGGTTCATGTCCTTTTCATTTCTGTAGATACACTACCTATTCAATGTTAACCATGATGTGGGTTATTGAAGCAGGGAGTGAATCTCTGTTCCTCAGGCGCGTAAGACAGACATTTGTTGGAGACCATTGCATGCGCTATTTATAGCCTAGGATCACTGATGCATGATGCATAATATTATGCATTAAGTGCAGGCAAGGTAATTATCAGTGTCTGCATATAATATAGAGCTGTATCTGGCGCTAGTGACATATCCGCTGCATGGATTTTGACCATAATCTAATCAGTTGTTTGTTGTGGTGGATAGATAAATCCTAATGAGTCTCAATTGTATCCATTCAGTGGTTTTTCCACAATCATGCTGACAGAATGACAGACGGACAGACCCATGTCACTGAAAATATTAGACCCCTCTTATGGGGTGCCTAATATCGATTTTTTTATTCTAGTAGCTATATTTTTGATAAATTATTACTCAAAACTGCCTCTTTTACCAGAGAACAATACTGTTCCTATTTTAAGTGTAACACTGTTTTTAAAGTATAAAGGCCCTGCAGTATACACCGACCAACATTTATAAATAATAACGTTTCCATCCTCCATTTCTGGCTTAACAAAGGATTATTTCAGCAAATGAGGTGACTTTTGCTGTCATCAGCTTAGTTTGACTTTCCGAGCTTCTTATTAAGATTTTTGCCCAGTTTTCCAGTTTGGCTTCAGCTTCAGGCTGTCACGATTCTTGGAAATTCTGAGGTTTCCATTTGGAAGATTCTTGTTGTAAATGTCCCCAAGTTAACAAGAACTCAAAGGTGGATAGAAATGTGTAGTAACATGATACAGAACTGTTGGTTCCTCAGGATTTCCTTAAATGTTTTAATGAAACATGAATTTTGAAAAATTAAGCTCTCTTATAAAAAGAAGTGTTTGCTTAAATTCGGTCAGATGAATTTGTCTTGTAAGAACTACATAGAACTTTGGCATGTTGGAATTTTGTTCACATATTGGCCATAATAAAAATGTCCTTGTCTAAGATAAGTATGAAGAAGTAATTAATTACTCACTATGTCACACAAATGGTTGGGATTAACTTTTTGCAGCGGTATCATAAGTTACGGGAAAAATAGGGGAATTTCCCTAGCAATGTATGTAAACTGCAAGCTGTGATGTCATTTTAAACCGAGTCAGATTCTCTGGCTACTAGCCAATGTGAATCCACCAAAACTCAGCATCACAGTTTTATTTCAACACAATGTCAGAGTGATCAGAGTGATCATTTTGTCAGGGACAGCCCCTAAAACCATCTCACATCTTAAGCTATGCGACAATACTTTGCTGAAGAATATAGTAGAAATATCTACATTAAATAGCAATGTTGTCAATAAAACTAATTTAAACATGAACAGTTATATTTCACTGTCTCCAAGTAAACATTGGCATCAAACGCTAAAAGAATGTGCTGCCCAGTTTATTTTTGGTCCACTCTGCAATTTGTCAATCAAAAATGGATGTTGAAGGGATATCAAACCATGGAAAGTATGATTTTTTAGAAGATACCATGAAATGTGGAGGTGGTCTACCATGATTGCAGTGTGAAAAGACACGATCCCACAATTACCGAAAATAATTACCAGGTGCTCAGGTGATCAGTTTCTTCATTTTCTAAGCATTTAATCAGTATGATTGTACAATAATAGATTTTCTGCTAATATCTGCACATAATTTTGCTTATTAAAATTCTGAGAGAACAGCTAAAAACTCATTGGGAGGATCTGTTGTCATCTTAAATTGTTTATTAATCTATTCTTGGATTGTTATTCAAAACAAATTTTGTAGCGGTACGGTATCAGATTATGACATCAGATTATGATTCACAAATGGATTAAGTCATCCTTTAAGAGGGTTCACTGATGTAATGGGAGAGCGGTAGTCCTCAACATGTTACACGCATCTATAGGTGTCGGAGGTCAATCAATTTTACTTTTGGGACTGCCCAAAAATTATTGCTCAAATTGCCCCAAATTGAAATTCACAAAATTTTGCGCCCGAAAAAACTACCTAAAAAACTAATCTTCTGCAGCCCCCCCCCCAGCTCCCCTGGCTGCTATGCCCATGGAACTTACACAATTTTCATTTGTGGGGATACTTTACTGTATTTTTAAGAACTTCACTTTTTGAAGTTTTCTGCTATTAAAACTAATCCTCTTCAAGGTCACTGGTATACATCCCTTTAACTTATGCATGACCTCTCTTGATCCTTTTAGCTCACAGCATATTGAGGTTTTTGTTCATAGTTACTCTTTTTTTCTTTCTTTTTCTCTGTAATTATAATTTGTAAATATTTTAGAGGCAATCCCATTGTAGAAAACCCACTATATCTTTCAAAGCAGGGGGAATCAACAGATACATATATATATAGAAATATTTTCATATCTAGGAAACTTTATTTCAGAATCCTGTATGGAAATCATTCTTAGTTTTCCATTCAATAAGTTTCATTATGTAATAGATTTAAATTTGATTTTTTTAAATTTACTTCGCAGAGCACATGACTACACAATGCGCACAATTCTAATAAATCCTCTGTAGTCCAAAGTGTTCCCATGAGATGGCAGCAACGGGAATTCAATTAGCAAAACACTCCTTTACAGATGACACAAAATATTGTTGGTTCCTAGTGGTTTTCAAAAATATCTAAAAATTTTAACTACTTGACAATTGAGTTTCTTCTTATTTCTACTACAAACTTTTTCATCTTATTTTCTTGGTAAGCTATTGTGACACTCTCTGGACTACAATAAGATTCATCAGAATTACAGTTAAACTTCACTTACAGGTAAGCTCGTTTAACTTAAAAATGAACAGTGAACAATTAAGGTGGTAGCATATGCTCGCCACCAGGAAAAGGGGGTTCATGTCCTTTTCATTTCTGTAGATACACTACCTATTCAATGGTAACCATGATGTGGGTTATTGAAGCAGGCAGTGAATCTCTGTTCCTCAGGCGCGTAAGACAAACATTTGTTGGAGACCATTGCATGCGCTATTTATAGCCTAGAATCACTGATGCATGATGATAATATTATGCATTAAGTGCAGGCAAGGTAATTATTAGTGTCTGCATATAATATAGAGCTGTATCTGGCGCTAGTGACGTATCCGCTGCATGGATTTTGACCGTAATCTAATCACTTGTTTGTTGTGGTGGACAGATAAATCCTGATGAGTCTCAATTGTATCCATTCAGTGGTTTTTCCACAATCATGCTGACAGAATGACAGACGGACAGACCCATGTCACTGAAAATATTAGACCAGTCCTATGGCGTGCCTCATATCAATTTTTTGATTCGAGTAAATATTTGATAAACTATTACTTAAAACTGGCTATACCAGAGAACAATACTGTTCCTACTTTACGAGTAACACTGTTTTTAAAGTATAAAGGCCCTGCAGTGTACACCGACCAACATTTATAAATTATAACATCTCCATCCTCCATTTCTGGCTTAACAAAGGATTATTTCAGCAAATGAGGTGACTTTTGCTGTCATCAGCTTAGTTTGACTTTCCGAGCTTCTTATTAAGATTTTTGCCCAGTTTTCCAGTTTGGCTTCAGCTTCAGGCTGTCACGATTCTTGGAAATTCTGAGGTTTCCATTTGGAAGATTCTTGTTAAAAATGTCCCAAGTTAACAAGAACTCAAAGGTGGATAGAAATGTGAAGTAACATGATACAGAACTGTTGGTTCCTTAGGATTTCCATAAATGTTTTTATCAAACATGAATTTTGAAAAATCAAGTCCTCATATAAAAAAGGTGTTCGCTGAAATTCGGTCAAATGGAGTTGACTTCTATATATACACAGACAGTTCTGCATGTTGTTTCATAGTTGACAACAATTATTGGTTTTGCTTTAAAACATGTGCTTTTCACAAGACAACGTTGTGATCAAATTGGAAACACAGCTGCAACAGCTTCACCTTGTCTATCCATGCTTAGATTGCTTGCAGCATATGACGTTCAATCTTAGAGTAGATGCAAAAAATGTCTATGGTAGGTGAAGAACTCTTTTTTTTTCAGTAATTCTGAACTTTAAATTGTCAGTGTTTGGCCAGCAGATTTTGTGAACTTTCGTAACTTCCTGGGGAACATACAGATGTGACATCAAAATGTACTTTTACTGATCAATCCCACTTATTGCTTCATGCACCTAGGCGTGCCAAACAACTGTCAACTTCCAAGTGGTTTTGAGGACTTGTGACGCTGCATTTGGTCAGACTTGGTTGATTTTGTTAATCCCCAAGTTTGTGTTTCTCACCTGTTGCAACATATTCATTAATTAGTGGCACACTCAGCTTCCAGAAATTTAACTGTTTATTAGGTACATTCTGTTTCTCATGGAATAAACGTAATGGAAATTTGATTTGATACAAAATATATGCAGAGACTGTATATATATTTCTCAAAATCTGTAACTGTAGCTGCTGTTGTCAGTGAACATGGCCAGTGAGTTATCACTCAGTGGGTCAACCAGTCAGTTAGCCAATCAGTCAACCAGTTAGTCCACTCCTGAATTCGTTAGTCAGACCACCAGTCAATCAACCAGTCAGCCAGGTACCGGGGGGGGGGGGTACTTACTATGTTCAAGTGTTCACCTATGCTTGGCTCAGTAGGCCCCCTTTTTCAACTGAAAAATTCCTAGAGTGGGTCTAAAAGTCTGGCATAATTCCTAGAGTTGGCCCCTAAATTTAATTATGAACTTTTATTGAATGGCGATGTTATTTTTCGGTGAAAATAACTGTTAATATCTGGATAAAAACAGGCAAATACTATAGCGGTGACAAAAAAAAATTCTAGAGTCGGGGTATTTTCTTGACGACCGCCTGCTTAGCACTGGGTGTGGTTGCCTAACTTCCAGCCCAGCGTACGTGTCAGAAAAAAATTTGAGTACCCCCCCAGGGCCAGGCAGCAAGTTAGTATATGAAAAAAAAAAGACAGACAGACAGATACATAGACACATGGATGATCATTTCACATGTCATAAAACCAATATTATTTTTCTTTAGCAATCCCCCCCCTGAAAATTAAGTTTAGCTCCTCCTCTGGCATTGATAGTTTCTGATTTCTTAATCCCTGGGATGTTTGGTCTTGAGTGTGCTCAGTCAAGCATGCAGTTTTGCATCGTCATCAGAGCCACTGAGCAAGTGAGCAGTTAAAAGGATCTGGCACGCTTAGGTGCCATAAGCAATAATACAGACAATCACCTTGTTCATAACACACAGGTTTTCACACTCAGCTCAGTTTACTCTGAAAGAGTGGGTCTGGAAAGCTTGGTCAGATTCTTTTTTAGAAGCGTCTGGTCTATTTCTCATTATAACATTTTTTCAGACACAAAACAATTAAATGTCTAGATGCTTGCAGGCAGAAATAACATATAATATAAATAAGCACAAAATAACAAGCTGTGAGATTTTTGTGAAAAAATTCTCAGGCAAATAATAACAACCATGCATGGTTAGGCTCCCTTGTATTGAATTTTAACAATGCACAAGCGATTTTCTTATTATATAATGTCATTATTATGAGTATATAATGCTATTGATGTTAATAAAGATTGTCTTACAGCCGATGAATGACGAGTGCTAACAGAATTGCACTGGCATGTTCCTCGTGAGGTCATATCCATATGTTATTCTACGTGACTCTAGGGCACTGTGTGATGTCACATCCCTTATACTTCATTGCTACCAGAACAAGTCAGCTATTGAGTCACAACACTCACCACTGAGGTCACAAAATTTTAATTACTAAATGAAAAATTGACAGTTCATTTCAATGCAAGGGAATGGGATAGGGTCTTTTGTGAAGTCATTGATGGCCACAAACATAGACTTCTCTGCAATTGTTTTGGTCTCGGTTGCAGTATTAAACCATGACAGATAACTGTCATGATTAAACTAGAAATATATTAATAAACTATTGGCTCGTTCTGCCTTGGTTAATACATCATCCCTTGCAACGGAGAATATAGCCGGTATGATAATAATATGTCCTTGATAATGATATTAGTCCTGTCCTCTGGGGAAATTAATACCTGCATCCTTGACACTGTGAACCCATCTTACCAATCCATTAAGTATCACAACCTGCCTAATTAACCATTAGTAACTGTTGTTAGTTGCACTAGTGTGTGTGACAAACACTGTGTATGTGGATGGAAAGTGCATTTCTCAAATTACATTGGGATCAATTGGGTTTTTGTTCCTAGGTGAAATAAACCTAGAGGAGCCTAGGCGGGTCTAGGGGGAGCAAAGAGTGTCTTTTTGACCTTGAAGGCAAAACATCACTAGGCCTTATGTTTGGCACAAATTGATAAGAATACACGAATCTGTAGAATTATAATATCCAGGTCATAACATATTTTATAACACAAGTTAGATTTGCTCTTTTTCGTCCGACCACCCTTGCTGTAAGCGTTTCCTTCCGGCACCCTTGAATTTATATCTCCCATAACATGGCATGAGTCTGTTTTCAACATTCAAACCACTTCACTGCCTGATAATCTTTCTCAATATGGAAGAATCCAATTTGTCTTGCTCCTTTCTGAAATTCGATTTTGTTCAAGCAAGTGGAGCAATTGCCTAATTCTGCACAACTTAAAAACACTTTCTTTAATTTCTCCAAACTTACAGCATCCCAAGTAATTGATTCTTCCAAGAAGCAATTCTATACTTGATACATTGCCTGTCACGATCTGTAAGGGCATAATCTCTCTTCCCAAGTCTGTGCTCCACCCTGCTTGCAGCTATGCTACACCTGATTTGACATGGATACAGTCTCGTACAATACATACATGTGACAAAAAACTTGCATTTCAAATTGAGGCGTAGCCTTCGAAAAAAAGGAACTTTCAAATTACTTTCAGGGATTTTTATCGTACTGGCGATATCGACACATCCTTTTTTTTATTTAAAGGAAGGGCAATATTATACAGTTATCGTACAGCGCACAGCCCAAAGTACAATATTGGTCATCGAAGTGCCAAAAAACAGTCATTACACGAGTTGCAGTGCAATAACTGTTGTAGGAATATGTGCTAGATAGATAGACAGATAGATAGATAGATAGATAGATAGATAGGTAGATAGGTAGATAGATAGATAGATAGATAGATAGATAGATAGATAGATAGATAGATAGATAGATAGATAGATAGATAGATATTATAAATCAATAACAGGTTGCCTCAACAGTGAAATGGTAGATAGATATACTGCAACCCTGGTACCGAGGACGCCCACTTATTATATTGCCCAGGTCTTGTAAATTGCCGCATGATACGAATGTCTGAGATTATGGTATTATCGCATGCCCATGCAATCCAGGTGTAGAATGACATCCGATAGATTCTTTTAATAATTCTGAATGAGGGATATATTTGATGCAAACTTCTATATTTGACACTCACTTTTTCTATGAATATCGAATTTCAAGACCAGCAAAAAGTCATCAAATATGCAGCCCAGAGCTCATTTCTTATTTGGAAACATAATCTCACAGAATTTTTCTATAATCGAAATTGGTTTCTTCCTCGTGACAAGAACAGAATATCTTTGTAATATGTTTGATCCCGAACTGATTCTGCATTTTTCCAAGGAATTATTCTTGTTATCTTTCAATTTTCAAAACATTTTTTTTTTCAAAATTATTTTGGTCTAAGATTGCAAATACATGTTTATCTAATGTTTCACTTTATATTTTTTAAAGAATATCCTTACATCCCTGTAATACTTATCATTATGTTATTATTATAAAAGAACTAGCATAGTACCGGTGAAACGGGAATAACATTTTGTGATGAGCTGAGAAACATAGCATTCAGGAGGGAGACCTTGAGATAAAACAGTGAAATGGAATAGGAAACATTGAATATCAAGGGCCAGTGATCGACAGTGGCCCATGCATCCCTCCCTCTTCAGAGTCCAGGGAGAATGATCAACTAACCACCACCATTGGAGAATAGCCTACTGATAGTCGGGCATATATGAGTAATAAGTGCACTGGTATAATATGAAAAGTTTGGGAAAGCAGACCCAATTATGGTTGTTGTATGGCGTGAAATAATGTTGTATGCACATTTTTAGTCTTGGGAAGTGAGTAGTTTGGGAGGAGTAGCGTAAAGCATCAATGAATTAAGGGTATGATGATACTAAGATAGTGTTCAAAAACGACCTCGCATTAGTGAAATATAAACATGTATTTATACACATGGAAATTCATATTGGACGAGAGCCCAGCAATAGTAAGTCTGTGAAAAATCATTTTTATGAAATGCAGTCAATTTGTTGACAGAAACTTTTCATACTCAAATTAAGTTCCATATAAAAGATGATTCATAGTCCAGTTTTATAACCATTAGGCTATAGGAACTGGCATTTTCACTTTTGCATATATGCAGTTTGGACGGTGTGTCATTGAAGTGATCAAAGTTTCCATTCAATTGGAATTTCTCAATAGTCATCATTTCATCACATCCAAGACTCCTGGAACTGCCTGGGTGTCTGTGAGATGCAAGACATGTTTGACTCCATTCAACATCTGTCTGTGACATGTTACTAAGAGTCTACAGTGTAGTACTGATGACTGGCTGGCCACCACGTCGTTTCGCCTGTCTCTGTTCGGGACTGACAAGTGGCAGCAGAATGCTGACAGTCCCTGAAAAATCAAACTGGGTCAACACTAATTTGATCTGTTTTGGACAAATCACAAGATCAGGTGGCACAACAGCTGTCCATATTACTACGCCAAACCAGTATGCTGCTTTGAATGAAAATGTTTGGAAATCATGAGACAAAAAGAAAGTTTTGAAACTTTAGCATAAACTTTGCCTGTGAAAGGGATGATTTTACTCATCAGAAAAGTGTCCTAAAAGAATGCTCTCTCACTTATTCACTTGTCCATACAAAGCCAATGTTTTTGCTTTGTGATATCAAAAATGCTCATTTGTATTTATTCTGTTACTTTTTGGAGATTTATTAACTAGGACAACAACATAATTTACAATTTCATTGAAGCTGTGTAACACTCAACAAAATGTCTTGACCATGCCACAAGTGGCCCCCTCTATACTGGCATTATATGTGAGCTACAATGTATACATCCTCCATGATGAAAAATAGTTCCAACTTATTTTGGTATTTACAAGCTGTCTGCTTAAAATTGAGGCTAACCAAAGTCAGATTAGACACATAGAGAGTATTTAGAAATAAACTAAACCATCACTAAATGATGGAACTGTCCTGGTTTCTTCCAGACAATGTCCTGGTTTCTTCCAGACAATGAAATTCTGTTGTCCGCTCACAGGAGCTTGCGAAATTTTGCATCCTAGGTGGCAGCAAATAGCGGTCAACTTGTAGACAGTCATTTCGCCATGTGTTCACGAATGTACAGATAATAATAAGTTATTGTATTCTTCTGCTTCTTTCATCCTATGCCTTTCGGCTATTTTCTACCGAATTAAATAACGCATAAATTTGCACTTTCGCCATTTCACATGCATAATACTGTAAAATTTGAATTTTGAGTCTGCTTATTAAATGGATGGCTGCACAATTCCTTTGAGCTGACATAGCTTGTTGTTTTCAGTTATGATAATCTGTCCGTTGTCATAACTTTTACAACAGCCTTGACAGATCTGCAAATGGCTTGCTGTTCGCTTCTGGCATGCATGGCAGATTACGTATTATTACATCACTTAAAATAGTGTAATTATCGATTTTTTACAGAGTTTTATAAAGTTTACAGAACGTTATAAGAAAACTATGCACACAGGGGCAGATCCAGGATTTTTCGAAAGGGGAGGCGCGGCAATACTTACAACATCGGAGTCTCCGCTGCATGGATTTTGACCGTAATCTAATCACTTGTTTGTTGTGGTGGACAGATAAATCCTGATGAGTCTCAATTGTATCCATTCAGTGGTTTTTCCACAATCATGCTGACAGAATGACAGACGGACAGACCCATGTCACTGAAAATATTAGACCAGTCCTATGGCGTGCCTCATATCAATTTTTTGATTCGAGTAAATATTTGATAAACTATTACTTAAAACTGGCTATACCAGAGAACAATACTTTTCCTACTTTACGAGTAACACTGTTTTTAAAGTATAAAGGCCCTGCAGTGTACACCGACCAACATTTATAAATTATAACATCTCCATCCTCCATTTCTGGCTTAACAAAGGATTATTTCAGCAAATGAGGTGACTTTTGCTGTCATCAGCTTAGTTTGACTTTCCGAGCTTCTTATTAAGATTTTTGCCCAGTTTTCCAGTTTGGCTTCAGCTTCAGGCTGTCACGATTCTTGGAAATTCTGAGGTTTCCATTTGGAAGATTCTTGTTAAAAATGTCCCAAGTTAACAAGAACTCAAAGGTGGATAGAAATGTGAAGTAACATGATACAGAACTGTTGGTTCCTTAGGATTTCCATAAATGTTTTTATCAAACATGAATTTTGAAAAATCAAGTCCTCATATAAAAAAGGTGTTCGCTGAAATTCGGTCAAATGGAGTTGACTTCTATATATACACAGACAGTTCTGCATGTTGTTTCATAGTTGACAACAATTATTGGTTTTGCTTTAAAACATGTGCTTTTCACAAGACAACGTTGTGATCAAATTGGAAACACAGCTGCAACAGCTTCACCTTGTCTATCCATGCTTAGATTGCTTGCAGCATATGACGTTCAATCTTAGAGTAGATGCAAAAAATGTCTATGGTAGGTGAAGAACTCTTTTTTTTTTCAGTAATTCTGAACTTTAAATTGTCAGTGTTTGGCCAGCAGATTTTGTGAACTTTCGTAACTTCCTGGGGAACATACAGATGTAACATCAAAATGTACTTTTACTGATCAATCTGAAGCCCACTTAATACAGACAATCACCTTGTTCATAACACACAGGTTTTCACACTCAGCTCAGTTTACTCTGAAAGAGTGGGTCTGGAAAGCTTGGTCAGATTCTTTTTTAGAAGCGTCTGGTCTATTTCTCATTATAACATTTTTTCAGACACAAAACAATTAAATGTCTAGATGCTTGCAGGCAGAAATAACATATAATATAAATAAGCACCAAATAACAAGCTGTGAGATTTTTGTTAAAAAATTCTCTAGCAAATAATAACAACCATGCATGGTTAGGCTCCCTTGTATTGAATTTTAACAATGCACAAGCGATTTTCTTATTATATAATGTCATTATTATGAGTATATAATGCTATTGATGTTAATAAAGATTGTCTTACAGCCGATGAATGACGAGTGCTAACAGAATTGCACTGGCATGTTCCTCGTGAGGTCATATCCATATGTTATTCTACGTGACTCTAGGGCACTGTGTGATGTCACATCCTTTATACTTCATTGCTACCAGAACAAGTCAGCTATTGAGTCACAACACTCACCACTGAGGTCACAAAATTTTAATTACTAAATGAAAAATTGACAGTTCATTTCAATGCAAGGGAATGGGATAGGGTCTTTTGTGAAGTCATTGATGGCCACAAACATAGACTTCTCTGCAATTGTTTTGGTCTCGGTTGCAGTATTAAACCATGACAGATAACTGTCATGATTAAACTAGAAATATATTAATAAACTATTGGCTCGTTCTGCCTTGGTTAATACATCATCCCTTGCAACGGAGAATATAGCCGGTATGATAATAATATGTCCTTGATAATGATATTAGTCCTGTCCTCTGGGGAAATTAATACCTGCATCCTTGACACTGTGAACCCATCTTACCAATCCATTAAGTATCACAACCTGCCTAATTAACCATTAGTAACTGTTGTTAGTTGCACTAGTGTGTGTGACAAACACTGTGTATGTGGATGGAAAGTGCATTTCTCAAATTACATTGGGATCAATTGGGTTTTTGTTCCTAGGTGAAATAAACCTAGAGGAGCCTAGGCGGGTCTAGGGGGAGCAAAGAGTGTCTTTTTGACCTTGAAGGCAAAACATCACTAGGCCTTATGTTTGGCACAAATTGATAAGAATACACGAATCTGTAGAATTATAATATCCAGGTCATAACATATTTTATAACACAAGTTAGATTTGCTCTTTTTCGTCCGACCACCCTTGCTGTAAGCGTTTCCTTCCGGCACCCTTGAATTTATATCTCCCATAACATGGCATGAGTCTGTTTTCAACATTCAAACCACTTCACTGCCTGATAATCTTTCTCAATATGGAAGAATCCAATTTGTCTTGCTCCTTTCTGAAATTCGATTTTGTTCAAGCAAGTGGAGCAATTGCCTAATTCTGCACAACTTAAAAACACTTTCTTTAATTTCTCCAAACTTACAGCATCCCAAGTAATTGATTCTTCCAAGAAACAATTCTATACTTGATACATTGCCTGTCACGATCTGTAAGGGCATAATCTCTCTTCCCAAGTCTGTGCTCCACCCTGCTTGCAGCTATGCTACACCTGATTTGACATGGATACAGTCTCGTACAATACATACATGTGACAAAAAACTTGCATTTCAAATTGAGGCGTAGCCTTCGAAAAAAAGGAACTTTCAAATTACTTTCAGGGATTTTTATCGTACTGGCGATATCGACACATCCTTTTTTTTATTTAAAGGAAGGGCAATATTATACAATTATCGTACAGCACACAGCCCAAAGTACAATATTGGTCATCGAAGTGCCAAAAAACAGTCATTACACGAGTTGCAGTGCAATAACTGTTGTAGGAATATGTGCTAGATAGATAGACAGATAGACAGATAGATAGATAGATAGGTAGATAGGTAGATAGATAGATAGATAGATAGATAGATAGATAGATAGATAGATAGATATTATAAATCAACAACAGGTTGCCTCAACAGAGAAATGGTAGATAGATATACTGCAACCCTGGTACCGAGGACGCCCACTTATTATATTGCCCAGGTCTTGTAAATTGCCGCATGATACGAATGTCTGAGATTATGGTATTATCGCATGCCCATGCAATCCAGGTGTAGAATGACATCCGATAGATTCTTTTAATAATTCTGAATGAGGGATATATTTGATGCAAACTTCTATATTTGACACTCACTTTTTCTATGAATATCGAATTTCAAGACCAGCAAAAAGTCATCAAATATGCAGCCCAGAGCTCATTTCTTATTTGGAAACATAATCTCACAGAATTTTTCTATAATCGAAATTGGTTTCTTCCTCGTGACAAGAACAGAATATCTTTGTAATATGTTTGATCCCGAACTGATTCTGCATTTTTCCAAGGAATTATTCTTGTTATCTTTCAATTTTCAAAACATTTTTTTTTTCAAAATTATTTTGGTCTAAGATTGCAAATACATGTTTATCTAATGTTTCACTTTATATTTTTTAAAGAATATCCTTACATCCCTGTAATACTTGTTATTAAATTAATATTATACAAGAACTAGCATAGTACCGGTGAAACGGGAATAACATTTTGTGATGAGCTGAGAAACAAAGCATTCAGGAGCGAGACCTTGAGATAAAATGGTGAAATGGAATAGGAAACATTGAATATCAAGGGCCAGTGATCGACAGTGGCCTATCCCTCCCTCTTGGGAGTCCAGGGAGAATGATCAACCAACCACCACCATTGGAGAATAGCCTATTGATAGTCGGGCATAAATGAGTAATAAGTGCACTGGTATGATATGAAAAGTTTGGGAAAGCAGACCCAATTATGGTTGTTGTATGGCGTGAAATAATGTTGCATGCACATTTTTAGTCTTGGGTAATGAGTAGTTTGGGAGGAGTAGCGTAAAGCATCAATGAATTAAGGGTATGATGATACTAAGATAGTGTTCAAAAACGACATGGTATGATTGAAATATAAACATTTATTTATACAACTAAATTCATATTGGACGAGAGCCCAGCAATAGTAAGTCTGTGAAAAATCATTTTTATGAAATGCAGTCAATTTGTTGACAGAAACTTGTCATACTCAAATTAAGTTCCATATATAAGATGATTCATAGTCCAGTTTTATAACCATTAGGCTATGGGAACTGGCATTTTCACTTTTGAATATATGCAGTTTGGACGGTGTGTCATTGAAGTGATCAAAGTTTCCATTCAATTGGAATTTCTCAATAGTCATCATTTCATCACATCCAAGACTCCTGGAACTGCCTGGGTGTCTGTGAGATGCAAGACATGTTTGACTCCATTCAACATCTGTCTGTGACATGTTACTAAGAGTCTACAGTGTAGTACTACTGATGACTGGCCTACTGATGACTGGCTGGCCACCACGTCGTTTCGCCTGTCTCTGTTCGGGACTGACAAGTGGCAGCAGAATGCTGACAGTCCCTGAAAAATCAAACTGGGTCAACACTAATTTGATCTGTTTTGGACAAATCACAAGATCAGGTGGCACAACAGCTGTCCATATTACTACGCCCAACCAGTATGCTGCTTTGAATGAAAATGTTTGGAAATCATGAGACAAAAAGAAAGTTTTGAAACTTTAGCATAAACTTTGCCTGTGAAAGGGATGATTTTACTCATCAGAAAAGTGTCCTAAAAAAATGCTCTCTCACTTATTCACTTGTCCATACAAAGCCAATGTTTTTGCTTTGTGATATCAAAAATGCTCATTTGTATTTATTCTGTTACTTTTTGGAGATTTATTAACTAGGACAACAACATAATTTACAATTTCATTGAAGCTGTGTAACACTCAACAAAATGTCTTGACCATGCCACAAGTGGCCCCCTCTATACTGGCATTATATGTGAGCTACAATGTATACATCCTCCATGATGAAAAATAGTTCCAACTTATTTTGGTATTTACAAGCTGTCTGCTTAAAATTGAGGCAAACCAAAGTCAGATTAGACACATAGAGAGTATTTAGAAATAAACTAAACCATCACTAAATGATGGAACTGTCCTGGTTTCTTCCAGACAATGTCCTGGTTTCTTCCAGACAATGAAATTCTGCTTACCGCTCACAGGAGCTCGCGAATTTTGCATCCTAGGTGGCAGCAAATAGCGGTCAACTTGTAGACAGTCATTTCGCCATGTGTTCACGAATGTACATATAATAATAAGTTATTGTGTTCTTCTGCTTCTTTCATCCTATGCCTTTCGGCTATTTTCTACCGAATTAAATAACGCATAAATTTGCAGTTTCGCCATTTCACATGCATAATATTGTAAAATTTGAATTTTGAGTCTGCTTATTAAATGGATGGCTGCACAATTCCTTTGAGCTGACATAGCTTGTTGTTTTCAGTTATGATAATCTGTCCGTTGTCATAACTTTTACAACAGCCTTGACAGATCTGCAAATGGCTTGCTGTTCGCTTCTGGCATGCATGGCAGATTACGTATTATTACATCACTTAAAATAGTGTAATTATCGATTTTTTACAGAGTTTTATAAAGTTTACAGAACGTTATAAGAAAACTATGCACACAGGGGCGGATCCAGGATTTTTCGAAAGGGGGGGCGCGGCAATACTTATAACATTGGAGTCTCTAAAAAAACTTTTTTTTTCCAAATATCAATATGAAGGATTTATCTTGTGCCTTTCTTACTTTCGTTGTGGAGTTGTAACTTGTAACTTGTAACTCTATGCTTGTGTGAATCAAACCAATTTGGTGTTGTCTCAAACTGATTTTAGACACAGATCTCTACCACATCATCTAATTATCACCCTTTGCCATACAGTGCATAATAAGCTTCGTACGTAGCAAAAACACAATCTATGTAAATCTGTGTGTAGTACTGTGTACACTGATCAGCAACCAAGTGTAAATGATGTGTCCTCAGAAAGCCAGGGGCCAACAGGGCCACCCAGGATGCAGGTATCCCAAATGACATCCATTAGGAGTGTGCGCTTCGCATTATCGTCCACATCTTGTCTTTGCTCTTGTCATGAACCTAATGTGCTGTCACTCCCCTAAGTCCCCTGTGTACTATATTACAGCAAATGATATGTACAGAAGCATATATATATATATGATTGTATGTTTTTGCATTGTATTACCTTACCTTGAAAGCTATAAATTACAGAGACTGTATCAGTCTGTAAAGATTCCGCAAACGTATTCGCCAGTGGATACTAGTACAAGATACAAGACTCAAGACACATTTCATTCGCCTATAAAATATATGTCAGTTTTTGAAAGTAAACACTTTTATTAATAGGTGGGAGATCACTCTAAGACAAAAATATTGTCGCTGACGAGTGACCACCCTGAATAGAATTGACTACTGAGAGAATTATATACAAGATACATAAATTGCTGATTTTACTTTTGATGGCAGAGGCTGTTCATTGCTACCCATATTCAAGTTCCAGGCGACGCTTGACAAGTGCTTTCAAAATTGCACTGACATGCTCCTTGTGAGGTCAAATCCATATATCCATGCCATGTTATTCTATGTGACTCAAGGGCACTTTGTGATGTCATATCCTATACTTCCAAAGCTATCAGAACAATTCACCTACTGAGTCACAGCAGTGACCACTGAGGTCACAAATTACTCAATGGCAAATACGCCGTTCATTTTCAGTGTGATGAATAGGGCCAGTTGTGAGGTCATTGATGGGCACAAACAGCTGAATGTAACTCATAATGCTTTGACTGTAATTCGACCTTGTCGTGCAGCATACTGTTTGTCTGTTTGAGTTGTATATATATGTCATCATAGATTGCCAGTCAACTACGTGACAGGCAACTAGGCTACAACACTACCAACTAGGCGACAACCAACTAGGTGACATACCACTACCAACTAGACTACACTTGTTGGACAAATAGGTGACAGTAGATACCCCCCAGGTACCATCCAGATGACACATATTTTATTGGCGATACTAACCAGTTGACAGATCACCTTGACACCTTCAATGGTGGTCAATTAGGAAATGTATTATTGTCACCCAGTTGGACGTGGTTTGTGAACTTGTGTCACCTAGGTGGAAGTGCTGTGTAAATTTTTGGAACTGCTTGTCACCTAGTTTGCACTGGTATGAGATTTCCAAATTTCCTGTCACCTAGTTGGTACTGACAGGTGTCGCCTAGTTGGTTTGTTGCCTAGTAGGTGACCGTACACCGTCAGTATATACTTTTGGTATCGGTGAATATCATAAAGATGATTATGTGACATTAGGGTGTGTCAATTTTTAATTTTTATGCAAATTCAAAAAGCACTAGTGCCTAAAATATGCGTTTTGACAATTCTTACCTACTTCAATTTTGGTTCAAAGTTTTAATGTTTTTTTCGTTTTCGACTATTTTCTCCAATCCGCGGTTCTCTATAACTTTGTCAATATTTGTCATACAACATTCCAATTGAGATCGTTGGAAAGCTCACAAAAAGCCAACTTAGAGGAAGTGCATCAGTTTTTCACTGCAATTATCAGTGAAAAAAAATTCAAAAGAGTTTTTTTTTACGAGATTAGACTGTCTGCAACATTTTCATTTCTAAAAAATGGAGGCCAAAGAGCAGTAGGAGTCAAGATATCGTCCTAGACCATTGATGTTGGTATGCAAAATGAAGCTCTTTTTGCGAGCTTTCCAATTATGTCAATAAAAATGTTGTATGACAAATTCTGACAAAGTTATAGAGAACCGCGGATTGGAGAAAATAGTCGAAAACGAAAAAAACATTAAAACTTTGAACCAAAATTGAAGTAGGTAAGAATTGTCGTATCGCCATTTCGAGAACAGATTTGGATTCTCCAGGTCAAAACGCATATTTTAGGCACTAGTGCTTTTTGAATTTGCATAAAAATTAAAAATTGACACACCCTAATGTGACATACCTATCCAGATAACCTGGGATAGGCCTACATAAAAACTTGAATTCAAAAATTTACCAAGTAAGCACCAGAATTACGTATATATGAATAAACATGATAATAATTATATCTCCGGATGTGGCTCAGGCTAACAAGCCCCTCGGAGGTTTATGCCTCATTTTTCTAAATAAGTTTGTGTAATTCCACCTTTAAGTTTTTAAGTAGATGTATGGCATGTGGAAAGATTGCTACAAACTCAAGAAAATGTGTTACTTTTACATTATGTATTAAAATATCAGAAATTCAGAATTCATCAATTGATACTACCAGAATCATGATAGATGTAGAATTAGTTTTGTCTCCTCATACAGTGACTTTCGTCTGTAATACTTGTTATATATCTGCTGAATTTGATTAGTCACTCGGTCAGCTCATACTGCTAATTGCTAATTGAAATTTTCTATTTATCAAATTCCTGAGGAATGCAATCATCAGCAAAGTAGATTTCATGGGAGAGGGTAGATGGCTTAATTTTAAAAATTACTTTGCAGGTTTTAGGCTATAACTTATATAAAACCCACTCAACTAATCAATAAGTCTTATATCGATAAGTAACACTATTCAGAGGTAAATTTAGATTCATTGCATCGTGAGAGGCTGAGCAATTATGAGGACCATCTCAGATTTCTCACCTGAAGTGACATTCTCTGCAACTGTGAATTGTACCTTTCTTTCTCCTAGATACACACTAGGGGTGCTGCAGTATAGGAGATTGGCTACTGCTCCACCTAGCGTCTGGTGTGAAGGACCATGAATCTCTGAGCTTGACCAAACAAAAATATTCCTGCTATTGTCTTGATGCTTTCAGTAGAACCAATATATTACTTCTAAATATAAAACAATTAAAATGGTACTTTAATTTCTCCAAATTGAAAACAGCATACTTTGTTTTATGAGTTATTTCTATGCATGTCCACTTCAGCAGAGTAGATTATCTGGGTGTGCATGTCATAAACAGCTAATATGTAAATGGCACAGCCATGAAATTCGCACAGCCCTTAAAAGTTTCTATAGTGTTACCATAATTTTCATTAAAAGGATAGATAGATAGGCAGATAGACAGATAGATCGATAGATAGATAGATAGATAGATAGATGTGATTATAGATAAATAAGATTGAATAATCAGCTAAATAAATTGGCAGACAACACTGAAAGCTGCCAGTTTTAAGTCTATCCTAGATTGTCGATATTACATAATCGCTGTGCGAATATTATACAACACAGCCACAGGTGTTTGAGGCAGAGGGACGGGAGGGGGGCGGGGAAAATGATGTTATCCCACACGCCATACTATTAAGGCCTGCTTAGTGCTTATAAATCATATATCATTGTCATGCGTGAGAGGAATCTTTTTTTGAATACAAATATATATGACGATTGTATACTATAGTAGCTGGGAGACCAAATTGTATCGCCCCACACATGTACTATGTTGCATAAGTTTTAGTATTTTATTGATTGAGGAAACTTTGTGCGCATACCAATGAGCCCGGACAGTGTTTAATTGCCACACCTCAAGCAACATAATCATAACCATCCTATTGCAACATGTTTCTGACTATAACAAAACAATACAAGTTAAACATTTATAAATATGATGAAGCCCTGCTAGGAGATTGCAAAAGAAAAGTTATTTTGCAAACAACATGCAAATCTGACATGTGCTTGTAATGGTTGACATTGTGCATCTTCTCTTATTTTCTCAGTATCTTCAAAGAGATCTTAAAGAAAAAAGACATTACCAGCCCTTATTTTACTAGTTTTACACAAATTAGTAAGTAAATTTTCAAATTATCATTGAATCTCTGTTTAAATTTTGTAATGCGAAAATGGCGCCAATATGATATGCCCTTTTTCGTCTGAGCGCCTCTTCCATCCGCGATTCCTTCCAGCACCCCTGGGGACAATTCCTTTTGTCAGTTTTGCGCTGGGACTTATTATGCTTAAAAACTATATTTCCTCTTGTCTTGCTTGTTGTGAATATGATATACAACTCTGTTGAGTGAGGTAACAAAAAAGGGTTTTTAGAAATGCTTATTATCATGAATTGAATTTCCAGACCATGACATGATTGGCATACCCTTCTGACACATGGTCCCACAACCATACATATGGAATTCAGTTACATTGGCGCACTCCACTGGACTGAGGTTCAAAAGAGGTGATTACAATAAACAGTCAATGCCAAACATTGCTAAACAAAATAATCCAGCTTGCTATTTTGTAACAGGCTCCCTTAAAACACTGTCAGATCACAAGAATATATAACACAGCCAGGGAGTATTTGCCCAATAATTTGTGATTGGAACTTTTGAGCATCCATTTATCCACATGGAATTGTTCATGGACTATATCTATATTGCATGGGATACCTATTATATGGAATGGCTAACAGAACAAATCGTGGGATATTAATTTACAAAAGAAGGAAAGAGAAATTCTCCTATGGCCATGACAACACAGAATTTTTTGCCAAATCACATTGACACTTTGGAGGCTGTTAGTCAAATATCAAAGTTGTTTCAAGGTTACACTTTGCATAGGTTTTGTCCCCAGTGACTACATACACAGTTCTAAGTGGTTTTCTATAGTTGACAGCAATTTGATTTTATATGAATTGACTTCTTCTGAAACATGTGCTTTCTCCAAGCCAATGTTTTGATCAAACAGGAAGTCATATACAGCCTGTATTGTGCTGCCCCGTTGTTGCACCATGCCTTAGGCAATCATGTCTATCAAAGTGGTACATGTACTCCATTTGAATGTGAAATGATTGTGGTCATAGTGTCAAAGTTAGCTAAAGAGAACAAAATTAAACAAATCAGCAAACCAGGTGTCACAGCATGACAATATGATCAATCAAAGTGTGCCGAAACTTTAGCCCTTAAAAGTGTCAGTTCAAATTATGAACTTTTCAGTGCTGCACTGTAGCTAAGCTGTTACTATATCCATTCAGAGACTTTGTCACCAATTTCATCCAAAGTTATTGGTGAAATATTGCTTGTGATTGTATCCAACTGTACAATGGATGTGACAAGGCACCTTGCTGAGTAGTCATTTATAAGATGACAGATCCATATATGCCCAAAAGGTACTCATTGTATTATGGCTAATTGGCTATAAGGCCAGTACACTCTAAAAAATGTCGGGACAAAATTGGTTTTTTAGATTCAAAATGGTTTTTTGATAAACCAAATTTCAATGCAAAACCAACATGGATTTTTAAAAAAATCCATGTTGGTTTTTTGCATTGAAATTTGGTTTTTCAAAAAACCATTTTGAATCTAAAAAACCAATTTTGTCTGAAATTTTTTAGAGTGTAGCCTTCGAACACACACATATCCATTCATAATTCATAGACATTTGTACTCTGATTGAAAGTCTATAAATCAATCTATATACAGTCAAGGTCAAAAGTAAACATTCAGTCAAAGATTTGTCACAGGAATCCATGTATAGAACTAATTAATATTTCAATGATAATTTGAATTTAATTTTTTTTCCAAGAAAATCAATGGTTAAACCAATAAAAAAAAATTCAGTTTGCAAAATTATAGAGCTGTAAGCCGGAGCAATTTGCTGCTGCATGAAGGTGCCAAATTACGATCACTTGGCGATCCTTCCTACACTATACTCATGTAAAAATTGTACATACAAACTGATAAAACATAGTTAGTTTACAGCCTAAGGAAAAAAAAGAATTATCGCCATGTTGTTGGTTTGAATGGTTTCCAATGTTGGCATGCCTTTGACATGATATTGCTCTGGCTTACCACAGTGTAACTTTGCAAACCGAAAATTTCTATTGGCTTGATAATTTCACGATTTTCTTGGCCAAACAACTAAACTTTAAAACGTTAATTAAAATTTAATGCGTTTTACATGGATTCCTACGGAAAATCATCGAGTGCTCTATTACCGAGAAAATGTTCATTTTGAATGTCAATGATTTAAAATAAGATTCTATGGATTCTTTTTTTTTGTGTGTGGCAAAATGTACAAAGAGGAATTTAAATGATTGTATGACTTTTGCCTTTTCGGAATGAAACAATTCGCACGTGTTGTACTTGAGGGATGTAGTTTTTGATGCCGCACATGAAAACATGACAACGTATAACTTATTTTTCACATTGGGAGCTGCATTGTAACTAAAATGACTACAATACCAACGCCACTTTTTGGGAAATAACATGAACTGGAATCTTTCAGCAGCATTGTCAGTCAATATCGAATTGCTTTCTGCTCGCTTCTGACATGGCAGATTACATTAGTTATTTAGTTTTCACTTTAAAGATTATGAAATATTTAGTTCTTGTGCAGTGATGTTGGAAATTTTAAAATCAACATGCGCTTTCATCAGAAACCACACTAGTCCAACATACATATTGTGTAAGTAGTGCTGGATTAAATCTGGTTTTCTTCAATTGAGCTGCCTTTTGCTTTTTTTTTTTGTAGTCTACAAACTACTCACAGCAGCTTGTCCCAAGTATGAGACATAAAATTGAAAGACAAAATGGCAACCTTCCAGATGCAGCTCCTCTAGTCGTCTCTTTGTAATTCTTTGTAATTCTTTGTAATTCTTTGTAATTGATTTAATTTTTGCAAATTGTCAGATGGAATAAATAAGATAAAAAGCAGCGGAATAGCAGAAGTATTGGCTGAGCAGACACTGCATGAGACAAAACTAGAATCGCAAGCGATGTTTATGTGACCACCAGATGGACGATATATATCACAGTATTCCTTCAAACAGGCAATTGACAGCAAAAAAGTAAATGGCAATGCCAGCCAAGTTCTTGTTGTGGTTTTCAGTGGTTTTCCTTTTCAGTGGTGGCCAGTTACCATCAACGACATCTAATTTCAACACCACAGTTGATTTCGCCACTCACCAACCTGCCTGGCAAGGGATCAGATCAGTCAAGCAAGTTGCTGACATCGCAGTCAACACAATTTAATGTGCAGTGATGCAGTGTTGTGATGTGGTCTGTAATGCAGTGTTGTAAGGCAGTGCTGTTATAACAAAACAACCCAAGTCAGGGTCACTGAGTAACAATATCACGAGCTGTTGTGTGAATTAATATCACTTGAGCCCGCAGGGCTCAAGTGATATTAATTCACACAACAGTGAGTGACATTGTACGAAGAGCCCTGACGCATGGTTGTTTTGTTTTGATCACCTGGTTTTACCTCAAATTTTTAGTTAGGGGCAGACCAGACGATAGTTGGGGGGGGGGGCTATAGACTTTAGCCCTGGGAAGAACTTTTTTTTTCATTTGCGGCGCGTCAACGAACAATTTTTTTGAATGCGCACTCGCGACAAACTTTTTTATTGGAATTTTAACATTACGGTACCCTAGCTACAGGTGGAAACGAACTTTTTTTTATTTCCATGTGCTGAAGAAACTTTTTTTTTCTTTGTCAAGTGGGAAACAATCTCTTTTTTTTGCCAAATATCCATAGCCCCCCCCCCCCCCAAAGATCATCTGGTCGGCCCCTTATAAACAGAGACTATTTTCTGCCGTAACAAAAATGTTACGTCACCATGGAGCAACAATGGATATGACGTCACAATCCTATTGTTTTGGACATTTTTTGGTTTGTGACGTCATCAGTCAGCTGAAATGCTGGTGATGTCATAACTATTGTTAAAATTAATCGCCGTTGAAGGGTGGTATTTTTTACAATATCACAGGCCCTGATATTTTGACTGTAAACAGTAATATTCACAGCCAACCAGGTGATAAAATACAGTATAGTAATGCAGTGTTGTCAGGCAGTACTGTAATAATATTATGGGCTGTAATCGCAGTGCAGTGATGCAGTTGTAATGTAGTACAGTTATGCAGTGCAGTGATGCTGCACAGTAATGTAGTTTAGTAATGCAGAGCAGTCATGCAGTGCAGTCATGTAGTATAGTCATGCAGTGCAGTCATGCAGTGTTGTGTGGAAGTGCAATAACTCAGTGTAGAAATGCAGTGCAATAAGGCAGTGTTGTAATACAATGCAGTGATGCAGTGCAGTAATGCAGTGTTGGCAGGTAGTGCTCTAATGTGGTCTGTAATGCAGTGCAGGGATGCAGTGCAGTTATGCAGATTTGTAATACAGTGCAGTAATGCTGTGTTTTAATAGAGTGCAGTAATGCAGTGCAGTGATGCAGCGGTGTAATACTATAACAAAACAACCCAAGTCAGGGTCACTGAGTAACAATATCATGAGGTGTTGTGCGAATTAATATCACTCGAGCCCGCAGGGCGAGAGTGATATTAATTCACATAACAGCAAGTGATATTGTACGAATTGCCCTGACGCGTGGTTGTTGTGTTTTTATCAGCTGGTTTTACCTCAAATTTTCAATTATAAAGAAGGAATATTTTCTGCCATTACAAAAATGTGCACGCCATGGAGCAACAATGGATGTGACGTCACAATCCTATTGTTTTTGCCATTGCTTGGTTTGTGAAGTCATCAGGCATCTGAAATGGCGATGATGTCATAACCATTGTTAAAAAATATCGCCCTTGAAGGGTGGTATTTTTTACAATATCATAGGCCCTGATATTTTGACTATAAACAGTGATATTCACAGCCAACCAAGTGATAAAGGGCAGTAATGCAGTGTTGTAATGCATTGCAGTAATGCATCGCAGTCATACAGTGCAATAATGCATAACTGTAATTCAGAGCTGCAATGCAGTTCTGAAATGCAGTGCAGTAATGCAGTGTTGTACAGTGCAGTAATGAAGCGCAGTCATACAGTGCTGTAAGGCATAGATATGCAGCTATAGATGGATAGACAGATGGATGGAAAGATATCTATCTATCTATCTATCTATCTAGATAGATAGATAGATAGATTCTATAACTGCATATCTATTTATCTATCTTCCTTTTTTTCCCCTTTTTTCCATGTTTTTGTTCTATATCTTTAATGCAGCACAAAGCATAAATTAAATAAAATTTATGTTTCATTGATTAACCTTGTGAACTCAGTTTTAAGTACTTTTAACTGCCTATATTTTATTGACATGAAATATAAAACAGATTGAAGAAAGAAGACAAATATATTTCTGTAAATAAAGTGTGATCTTGCATTGAATGCAGCAACAGAAATATATAAAGTGTGTCTGTTATTGCATTGAATGCAGCAACACTGTGACCAGTATAGAGGGGGCCACATGTCTCTTGACTGGACAAGATGTGAGCTACTGTTGAGTGTTGCACATGTAAATTTAATTTAAGCAATTCTCATTTCCTAATTGGTCAGGGACTGTAAAACTTGACATGAACATTTAGTACAGTATATTAAAGAATATGATTTAGCTTATTTGGTTGAAATTAGCTTTGTCTTCAAATGAAAGTGGAATTTGAGGTAGCCCAAAAAGAAACAACAATTAGCATGTCTATTCTCCTGATAAGAAGTAAATTTCTCAACACTCTGCCTGTCTTTTGGGAGAGGCCTGAGAAGGTTTAGCAATGAACTTTTCTTGTAATTTGAAGGTGACTGGAGTGAGATCAGATATATCATGACCTGATGTGCAAGTCTGGCTCTCCCAGCTGCCAAAATGTCAGATATTCGCTGTGTATCCAGTGCTTTATGCTCCTGTTGTTGGAAATATAGACCTTGGTTTCTTTTGAGACATCCCCCAGCAAAATATAGAGCAGTGCGATCAAGTGTGAAGGAATGCACCAATGGCTGAGCCAGAATTCTGGGGGCTGTCTCAAAACACACCAGTTGCCCTTAAAAAAACAATAAGGTAGACTGTGCCACTAAAAACCCCTGAATTACAAAAGTGCATCAAATACCCTTTTTTTGCATTGGGTCTTAAGAGCCGCGAGTAAGAAGTGTAAAGTTAGGTACATACAGCAAGTTTCATGACTGGGCATCAAGTGGAACTTGTTCTATTCCTCCGCAAAAATGTGCGTTGAATCGTACGATTTCTAAGTGACCACAGCCATGCTGGTGGTCACAATAAATAAAAAAGAGAAAACCATCCATGCAGGCTGCAGAGAATTGAAGCCTTTCTTAAGTTGAAACAAAGGTAGGCGTAGGTGAACAGGCACCTTAACGATCTGGTCACCTTTCTCTTCAGATGAAAGGAAGTTGCAAGAGGCAAGAATGCTGGAAAATATTGAATAGTTCACAATAGCATGCTTGCAGTCTGGGCTTATACAATGAAACATGAAGTTCTGCTTGTCATAATACAATAATTCTGACCTAAAATTCAAGATAGGTTGTATACATAGCTTAAGAAGCACACCAGAGTAGTATTATTAACTGATTATGCAGGTCGACCCTGGTTAATTGGTTTAGGATCTAACCGACAGAAATGCATGTTGAATTATTAGAACCATGCAGAAAAGGAGTTGCCTAACTTCCATCTGACAAATATTAAATCTGATGCTGTACTAGAAGTAATTACATCTGGGCAATTCCGTAAAGTCCGATTTACTGATCGGATAACTTAGCAGCTTGTGTAGCCCTACCATTACACCTCAGCTATTTCGTTGTTAAACAGGGATGAGGCCAGGTAATAGGGGTATCAGACAAGCCATCAACCAAAGCTCCAAGTGTAACAGGAGTTGAGCTATTGTAGGTCAGCTCCTGTTACACTTGGAGCTTTGGTTGGTGGCTTGTCTGATACCCCTATTACCTGGCCTCATGCCTGGGTAACAATGAAATAGCTGAGGTGTAGTGGTAGGGCTACACAAACTGCTAAAGTGTCAAATTTGCAAATCGGACTTACGGAATTGCCCATCTTCTTAAGCTCCCCAAGAGGGCTCTACATGCACTAATCTAAAAATCAGTGTTTTCATAGAATTAAAAACAGTTTGTACTAACTTTTCTCGGAAGAATTGTCTTGTTATTTTGAGTTTTGCAATTATTCGGCAAAGAAAATGCTACAATCGTTTACAAATGACACAAAAATACTATACAATGAAAAAGTTCACTTCCTTAATTAGATCTCATGAAAATCTTTAGACATTTCACCTTTAGAGCTAAGACATTACCATATCTAGATGTCTCTAAATTTTTAACAATACAGCTTTCGATACTTCGATGTCAGTGTGCCATGATAAATATGAAGTGTATGCTAAACAATAGTCCTGTCTTGGTATTATGATGCCAATTTCAAAATTAAAAGAGACCCTGTCTTCAGACCAACTTCCCCCCTTCACTCTAAAAAATGTCGGGACAAAATTTGTTTTTTAGATTCAAAATGGTTTTTTGAAAAACCAAATTTCAATGCAAAACCAACATGGATTTTTTTAAAATCCATGTTGGTTTTTTGCATTGAAATTTGGTTTTTCAAAAAACCATTTTGAATCTAAAAAACAAATTTTGTCTGAAATTTTTTAGAGTATTCTTCCATTGCATTTCAGTGCATTACACACAAAGAGAGATCACATTCCCACTAGAGACCACTCTATGACTACAGAAGGGGTTGTCTTATGACACAATGACCACTGAAATCATACATGTCACTGCACTGTAAATTGGAAATTTAGAATCAGCTTAAATGATTGAGTGAGATGGTTGCACAATTCATTTGAGCCAACATAGCTTGTAGTTTTCAGCTAAGATAATATGTCTGTTATCATAACTTAAAACAACAAGCTATGTCAGCTCAAAGGAATTGTGCAACCATCTCAGTCAATCATTCAGCTGACTCAAGATTCAAATTGTACAGTGTAATATGGTTATGAATATATTTGACGTCAGATCTCATTCTGAATGTCATCGCAAATATGTATACAAGGTTCCAGGTCAGCCATGCAGAACTATTATCTGCTGTCTGTAATTATGTGCATTTTAACACAAGAAGGGCAATAAGTGATAATGTGATACAATGTACCCCTATAACACTGGTTTAATCGAACTTCCTTCCCATGTTCAAATCGGAGACAGATGGTGTAGTATTGACCACATACATATATTACTTTAAACTATGTGTTGTCCACAAGGTCATCTAGGTGGCATTCATGCTAGCGCCATATTCATGGCAAAGTGAATGTCTCCTGACATTGAGATAATAAAACCAAGTTTTTTGTTCTTTGTAACTGTATTTGGATTCATGTCAAATAAACATTTCTGTCTGTCTGTCTGTCTGTCTGTCTGTCTCAGCAAATTTCATTCAACCATTTTTTCTGAGCTTCTGGGAGTCACTTCATGATTCTATGCGTGTTATCATTTGTATCTTTTTTAACACCTAAGTAGGAGCAAAACTACAGGATCTGAATATTCAATTTCTCACATATAATCAATTAAAGAATAAACAAATCACATGTATGCGAATTGATAAATTTAACAATGTTTTTCTTTTAATTTTCTACACCAATTGAGTCAACTCCGCTCCATATTTGATTAGTGATATTCTCTTTTTCTGCAAACTGCACTTTATTCAATAATTAGAGTCAAATAAGAAATGTAACACAAATCATGACCATTGCTGACTAATTTACCTTGGTCACAGTTAGCTGCTTTATTATCTGAATGAGGGTTTGCTTGAACTTATTGACATCATATTTTGAGTTGTAGAACTTTGGTACAATCTTGTGTGGTGGAAGTGGTTGACCTTGGTTGTAGTCATCTTGTATCCATTGCCATTCTCCACCGTCCCTTTCTCCCATGAGCTGTCTGGCTATGCCTCCACTGACTTTCTCTCCTCGGAAAAATTCTCCCTGCCAACCTGGAAATACCAGTTCAATGAAAGCCCTCTTCGGACGCAGGAATTTATTCCATTGCAATCCTGCCCCAAACACTCCAACCAGAATATCTGTGCATCTGATGACCTTCAGCTGCTCAATGAAGGTCAATGTTTCTAACTTGATGCTTTTAACCTTCATACCAATGGATTTTGCTGCATCCAAGAGTGCCACTCTGTTAGTCACCTTCCGATATGAAACACGCTGAAAAAATGTCAACTTGAATTGTTTCTCTGTACATCATTTTCTGTCATCAATGTTAACAGTGGCGTCCCTATGGGGGGGGGGCACATGCCCCCCCATATTAGACCTGTGCCCCCCTAGGTGCCCCCCATATGAACTTTCCAACTCTGGCTAAAATATACACTTAGTATAGTTGGTGCCCCCCCAGAGAATCGCGTGCCCCCCCAGGTGCCCCCCGCTCGAGACCCCCCAGTTACGCCACTGGATGTTGAAATATCTCAAAACATAATCGACCATCTGCTGAAATGAAGCTGTTTGTATACCGAACACGCCAAACGGAAGACACACTCAATGAGGTGCAGCGTGGAAAACTGGATAAGAGCGAACGCCGAGAGATGTAATAGGGTCCCCGTAAATGCTCATGTTCTTGGAACGGGCTTGATAGAATGGGACACTTGGTTCTTGACAGTTTAATTTAATCTGCACTCTAAAATATTTCAGACAAAATTCACAAAACTCGCTCATTTCCTGAAAGCAAACATGCTTGTGTGTGAACACTCCTCTTCCTGAGTAAGGTTTGAATATATGTTGCGGGTCAGGTCTCAAGTCCTCTGGTCTGACCAGCTGTGTCCTGTTATATTTCAATTTTAAAAAGTTAACATCCTTAAAATTGAAAAGTTCATAAATGTTCGTTGGAGAGTCATTTGCTTTAGAATGCTTCAGTTTTAAGTGAGCATTTTCTCGTAAGACATAAATTACTCCGTTCATAAATATGACGATGATGAATAGAATAATCCATGAAAATTTTGTTTTCATAATTGTAGTGTTGTAAACTAATACTAAACTATAGTAACTTGTAAAATTCCTCAGCAATGTAAAAGTCTTGTCTTTTGAGATTGATATGGGCACTATTTGAAGGAAAAGCCTGTCTTTCCCTATCAGTGTGCCTCGGCGGTCCAACGTCGGCCCGAAGCTGGTCCGATGCTACTGACATCGGACTGACGCTGGGCCGAAGTTGGACCGCCGAAGCATGCTGACAGGGAATTGTTGCAGACTTTCCAATTGAAGTGACATTTTTGAGACCTGAACAAAGCAGCATAGCTTGAGCAACCCAGCTGTGACTAATATAATAGTAAGTTCCACTAAGCAGTTTATGGCTTGGGTGGGTATTAAATAGAAAACCGTCACAGTGACAGTCGCTTGTACCAACAAGTTGTTCGAGTTTGTGATTATTTCAGAAATTGGATCAATATTATGCATTTATTCACTCTCTAATGTTTGAGGAAGGGGTAGGCCTAAAGGCTTCAAGCGGCCTTTTCATTTTGCGTCACAACCAAATATATATTTAAAACAAAAGGGCGCTCTTTTCGAAGTCTGCAATCACATGCATTATGCAAATCTGGAAGCACCTAACAATACATAAATTTCAGTAGCAGAAAATGGTTTACTTTCAAGAGCCAGTTTTGAGCTCCACCTTCCAGAAAACATTGCAAACAAAAATTCGAGTAGCAGTTCGGCGTTCTGCGGGATTTCTATGCTGGCCTGCAGCTGAAATCAACATTTTACTAGTCATGATGCAAGTCTCTGATTGGTCACTTTGTGAAAAGACAAATGACAGACAAGACAGGAAGTAGGGGCCCCCGGAGAACATGCCACCTGCTTCCACTATTCTCCGATCCTTCGCCTCATTTCCGTGTCCTCCTCCTGTCCAAAATTAGCCTACCAAGTGTATAAATACAGGACGTAAAGCCCCAAACATCCATCCATCCACTATTCTCAGATGTACAGAATCATGTCATTCCATATGCCCCCAATTCCTATTGCTCTCAAATCTTGATTTTAGATTCCATAACGTTATTACATGTATCCCCGTTTTTTACAATGCAACATTATGTGGCTAAGTGGTTAGCATGCTATCCTTGTAATTTCGAGGTTCAGGTTTCAATTGCACTGCATGGCAATACTTGACTGCTATATTTAGAAATTAGATACAGACAGCGAGCCACCTGATGAGAATGATGTTGCAAAGTGGCCCAGCAAACGGAACTCAGTTAGGCTCGAAACTCCGACTGCATCTTCCTTTTTTCAAAAATTTGAATTTTTGGCTTGTCAAAAAAAAATCCAAAAGGTGCACCAACTCCACCAAAATTATCTGGCTCTGTTGCTGCGCAGTGATTTTTTTTGTGGGTAAATTGAAAAGCACAATTTCATTAGCTTGTGGCTGCAGCAGCACTCAAAATATGGTGTTTCCATTCAGGTCCATCCAATCTTTTACATATTAAAATGATCATGCAATATATCATGCGTGCAATATCGTAGAATATGGCATGGCTATTGGCCAATGAACAGCGAGTATTTCAGCTAACCATATGACATGTATATATATATATATATATATATATATATATATATATATGTGTGTATAATTAAATTAATCAATAATACTTATTGCTTTACAGGCCCCTATATCTTCGTCACGTGGCTATAAATATCAGAGAATTATAGATCTTCAGTCAACTGTATGCCTTGCAAAAGATTATCTAATAGATTATTGATTTCAATGTAATAATATTTCAAATGGCATTCAAGCATAGCTATGGTCCATAATTAAGTGAAGTTTTATATCTGGCTATTTTTTGCCTTAGTACTAAACTTGCTCTTGTCTGCTAAATATGATTAATATCCTGTGGGTTTTAATATCCCTCTGACAGGACCTTTTTTTCTTCTCCCGCATGGCACACTGTAAAATTTGAATCTTGAGTCAGCTTAAATGATTGAGTGACAGAGCTGCACAAATCCTTTAAGCTGACATAACTTGTTGATTTCAGTTATGAAACGGACAGATTATCATAACTTAAAAAAAAAACTAGCTGTTAGCTCATATGAATTGTGTCACTCAATCATTTTTAAAAGCTGACTCAATATATTTCAAATTTTAAGTTTAACAATAATTTAGTATGTTAACAGGTAATTCGCTTAATGTTGAAACATGCTTTGTCTGAGCACACTTGTTTTTGCAAAAACCCATAGCCTCCAAAAGGTCAATCAGGTCTGCCCTTTCTAGCTACATTAAGACCAATGGCCTGATGAATTTTTCCTGACGGGAATTTACTCAACGCCTGAAACACCAGACGTATTCATTACACTTTGATACAGAAAAAATGAGGACCAGTTCACTGTGAAATATGCACTTTGTGACTCATGATAGCCGATGAAGCGTCATCTTCTCAGCTTTCAACATGGGAAACATTGAGGGTGTTTGATTAGTCATGATCAAGAGAAGGCCATTGGACTTGTCATAACTGTTTTTAGAGTGAAAATCAGATGCATAACATTTCATTTGGCTGACACCAACAAGCGGGATAAGTCTCCTTACATCAAATTAACATTGAAATTATTGGGTATGATCATGACAAATCATCAGCATGATGACACATGAAGTGTCATTTTCACAATGCAACAGTCCACTGTTTT
Source organism: Platynereis dumerilii (assembly GCA_026936325.1). NCBI lineage: Eukaryota > Metazoa > Annelida > Polychaeta > Phyllodocida > Nereididae > Platynereis > Platynereis dumerilii. Next base: position 122,655,484 of record JAPTHN010000001.1, on the reverse strand, counting down.
TCTGCATCAAAGTGACAGACTGTAAATATTTCAAGCACGAAATGTTCAAAACTATCTCTTCCTCAATCAAACAACACATTGTCCAAAAATCCATCCATCAATATTTTAAGACTTCCTGCAGAGAACACATTTTTTCAGTAAAAATGGACAAGAAATTGCTAAGGAAGAACAGGTTGCTTGTCACAACAGTTATCACAGCTCAATGAGCTCATGACAATTTGGAATGGCGCCAAAAATAGTTTCAAACAGAAGAACTTTACTCGGCAGAGAATTTCTTTTTTATAAAAACAGTTTTCAGCCCATTTTAACGAGATATATGAATAAACTACAAAGGAGATCAAAAATCATTAGCAAAGTTCAGGGATGACATTGGAAACTTGGGACTTTTAATGAGGTTAGGAAACGTCAATGACTAATGAAAAGTTTGCTCTATATAAAGAAAGACAGATAGATAATTATTACATACCTAAATCAACTCACCCTAGATAAGGATGATTGATAATTATGTAGATTGATAGTTTCTATGCATCTACACTCTAAAAAATGTCGGGACAAAATTGGTTTTTTAGATTCAAAATGGTTTTTTGAAAAACCAAATTTCAATGCGAAAAACCAACATGGATTTTTTTGCATTGAAATTTTTTGAAAAAAATCCATGATGGTTTTTCGCATTGAAATTTGGTTTTTCAAAAAACCATTTTGAATCTAAAAAACCAATTTTGTCCCGACATTTTTTTAGAATGTAGTCAATGGATTCAGGCTCTGAAAAATAACTCTAATTCAGTAAACATGATGACTGATATAAAAAGAGAAATACATCTTTACAGTTAAATATGGTTGGTTTAAGTGAAATGTTGTATCTTAGCATGTTCTTGTTTTTTTGCCTTTTGGTACTCGTTGCTTCATGGAATATATTTCTTGTTTTGCGTGCTGTGCAAAAAGGGCTGCAACCCTAAGCATATTTCTCTGGCATAGATCTATGTCGTATAAGTTGGGGCCCAGGTGGAAGTTCTTCAAGCCTTGTCATGCACTTCAAAGTAATCACTGAAGTTACCAAAACTGCAAAAGAACCCTCTGTTTGATTAAAATCTATAATTTTTAATGAGATTTTACCTGGCATCTGGGTGGCTGAGTGGGTACAGCGTTCAGGCTCTTAACTAAACATATACTGAAGGTATCTGCTTATGTGGGTTCAAAAATCAAACCCAGGCAGTGAACAAAAAGCGTTGTCAGTGGACCTTCAAGAGGATATGCCAAATTGGTCCCTCTTTTTTTCAATTGCTGTGCAGGACAAGTGAAAGATCTCTCACAAGTAGTAAATTTACATGTCTAAAGAGTTGTCGATTGTCTCTGTATTAGTTACGATTACTATTTAAAATACAAAACATGTCAACACCATTGCAAAAATAATGGTATACTTAGATATCAAATATTATGGATTGGGGGAAAACGCTGTTACAAACAAACTGGCAGGGCAGACTAAAAGGTTGTCATAAATACTATTGCTAAAAGTTGCATATCTTATGATTAGAAACAGGGGATTACAGTGGGAGATATTTTGGCCAGCATTGTGATTACTGAGCGCTTGGTGCCAGTATAGCTGCGCGCTCAGATATGGCCAATGGACCTGTAAGAGGCATTCTGACAGTTGGCTTCCAGGCTGCCAGAGCTACCCAACTGCTGGGCTCATAGCTTACACCTATAACTGAGCTGCAACTTCACATGTGCAGTCCTCATGTTGCACGAAATGCCACTACCATGGGCACCTTCTAGGTCCCGCAGAAGCACGGAATACCAAGTGAGAGAAATCGTACCCTGCCCCTTACAGTACAGCTCCAATGTTTCCGTGGAAATAGGTAAGTCAATTTACACACAGATGATTATATTAGTAGTTACATGGAAGTGGGGCCAGGGTCTATGTCTTATGTAATATTTTCTCTACATGAAGAAAATGAGATTGGTCTTGAATATAAGCCTCAAGTTAATGATACCATAATTATATACAGGAGAATGTTCGTCTTTTATTAAGTGATTTGGAGAACTTCTAAAAAGGACCAAGCAGCTAAGATGTTGCTGTGTATAATTATGATGTCCTATTCAACAAAATATTTAGTGAAAATATCACAAGAAACTTGATATACTTTGGAACTTACCCATGATTGACTTATAATTGTCACTTATCAGCATTACTTTTGATACTTAGTAAATTCTCATGTGGCAGTGCAACTGCTTGACACGTCTTTTTCAAGTTACTTGATGTCAAATGGTCAAGTGCTATTGAAACGTGTGCAAGTTATTGTAGTCAAATCAAGGACTTTTTTGTCATGAATAAATGGAATTGCAATTTCATAAACATGCATTCTTGCACGTGAGGGATCGAAGTAAAAATGTATGTGGTTCTCAGATGCATTTTGTTTGGTTCTGCAAATAGCACTCTTGTTTGTTAAATATTGACAACGGCTCAAGCATCTCATACAGAGATTGAAATTACAGAGAATCAAAAAATTAATTGTTTTGAAACCTAAAGCAATTGTTTCGTCGTGAAATGATACCGATTGTATAGGCGATGTTCTGATGAATGAATCCATGGAACAGATATCAGGAAACAATTTGTTTCCTTTTTGGTGGTGGAAAAAGTTGAATATAGGCTCACTGACAGTCGAAATCTTGATAATTATAGTTTCTATTAAAGAAAGTTTAAGAAATCTCCAAATATTGACCTAAAGGGGGCAGTTTGATTTCTGATGGCCTGTGTCCTTGAGGACTGAATGAGAATGAATGTGCTGTATGCTTCAATTCGATTATAGTACAAAACTTAGATGAATTACGTTATGCTCAATTGCTTGGCTAAATGGGTTTTGGTGTCAAACTGTATCTTTAAGAATGACAATCACTCCATTTGGGGTGCTTTTAAAGATCCATTTGTTATTGTGTTGCCCCTTCAATACCCCTCGGCTAGTGTTTAAAGACCACATATTTGTTTGGGTTTATTGTTTTATGTTCTCTCTTTTCTGGAACTCATATTCAGTTTTGGCAATCAAATGTATTTAATAAAATAAAAGAATGAAAATACCTCTTATGCCTATAAAACTAAGATTAGCAAAGCTGTTTTAATGAAACCCTTCTGTAAAGTGAATGAATTTTACTAATTTCTAATTCTTCGAGAATGCTTGTCTTAATCGATCTCTGGGAAATTAATCATCTCAATAGATATCATGGTGATATTTAATGTAATATCTAAATGCCATTTTCTTAAATACCATACTATACTTGGCTTTTGCCAGGATTTAGACACCGGTTCTTGCTGAAATTAATCTTCTTGATACATTTGTCATTTTGTAAAAGCATTTAAGCTGGATTACACTAAGGGACACCTGGAACCAAGCTTGAATGTTGTGTTTATAAGTCTGACATTTATTAGTACATTTAGCATGATCTGATTGTGTACCAGCTTTCTTTAGTGCATATTGATTGTATAGACCACATATACAGCTTTCTATAATAATAGGCATGATCTTTAGCAGAACAGTCAATTAATGCTATATATGTTTGGCCCATAAGCAGCCAAAATGCTTTAAAAGGGTTGGAGCAATAGTGCATATCAGAGCCCTGTGCGGGCCGGGTTTTGGCCCGAAGCCCGACCCGGCCCGAAGCCCATGGGCCGGGTCGGGCCGGGTAGTTGACTTTCATGCCGGGCCGGGCTTGGGCCAGGTGGTATGCGGGCCGGGCCGGGCCTGGGCTTCACAATTTCATGTCAGCCGGGCTTGGGCTGGGCTTGGGCCTGAAGCTGTCGGGTATGGGCCGGGCCCGGGCCTGACATTCTCACAGAGGTACATGTATGTTGCTGAAAGACCATAGATGGAGCCACTAAAAGTGTGGCATACCTTAGAGATTATTCCATTATATACAGTACCTCATTAATGAGTCATTATGTTATATATGAAATATTAAATAAATGGATAAATAGCTACATATACAACCAGATAGATGGATAGATAGCTAGATGGACAGATAGATAAGTAGATTTATGTCCATCTCATACAAATTGTTACATGTTGATACATTACAATATTTAAAATATTCAACATTATAAAGCTTATTTGTCAAATTCTAGATTTAATTTATCAATAAAACACCAGAATGTATTATTATATGATGTTTATGAAGTTTTGCATGTTACCAAACTTGTTGTCTGATATCATTTGATACCCCTGCTTTCTTCTTGCTGAGCTTCTAATCTTGTCTACTATTATAGGGGTGAAATAATGGTCAATGGTCAGATTATGCAATTGTGCAGATAACCCAAAGTGGTAAACCCAAACTAGGATTGAACAAATTAACCAAAAACCATGCAAAATATGTAATACCAGATGTTTCCTCATTAAATGTTTCAAAAGGCATAACTGCATAACTGCCATAAGACAAGATACATTTAATAGATCTATGTCATTCAAATTTCAGAGCAATTATGATTGGTGTTTGCAATTTGTGAAGGAGGAGTCAGGTTTGCAGCTTCATTGGGCAATACAATGACCCTTCACAAGTTTTAATTGCACTCATTCTAATTGATTAAGTAATCAGACATTGTTTCTTAACATGTGGATAAAAAATAACAAGCAAATTGGCTGCTGAGGTAAAAGAAAAGCTTAGAAATTTAGATTACACTTTGAAATGTCGCATAGGGACCTTTTGTGATGAGTGATGGCCGTTTAAAATGCTGAAAATAAGATTTTAAAATAGCTTTTTTCTCATGAATCTTCTAGTTGATCTAAATTTCTTTTCAGTAGGTATTCAGTACGGGCGGGTTTCGGGTTTACCCAAACCCGGCCCGTGGGCTTGGGCCGGGCTTGGGCTGCAAGTTGTTGAAATTTCCCGGGTATGGGCCGGGCCCGGGCCTAACAACTCCGGGCTTGGGCCGAGGAAAAAGTGACCGGGCTTGGGCTAGGCCTACACTCTCTTCTTAATTCCGGGCCGGACCGGGTACGGGCTTGACTCCGAAAAGTCGGGCCGGGCTTGGGCCTAGTTTTTAGGCCCGCGCAGGGCTCTAGTACATATACCCAGTCCCAGGTTACAGATTTTCAGAAGGCCACACACTCTGTTTCATGGTTTTAAATCATTATTTTTAAATATCAAGAATTTTATTTTTTAAAGAATTATTCCTTTTACAGCTTTGATAAGTTCGCTTCTCATAACACAGTCAAAAGCTAGAGTCTATATAGTATTTAATATTTTAATACCAAAGGAAAAGTACTGAGATTATCAATTTGCTTTCAAAAGTCCATTAAATTGTACAATGCTCAACCCGCATGTATAGTCCAGACTGGCGTTGTATGAAAAGCACCATGGAAATGTTTGTATTGTGTTGACAAAGTTATCAGACCACCAACTCACATTAAGATTTCATGTCTATTTATACCATAATACTGACATTCTTCTCAAATATGTACATTTTATGGTCTTCAATGACAATTTTACATTGAGTTTGTAAGGAGATTGGCTCTCAAACAGCACTTAAACTGCCCCTCAATATGCTCGAACAGCACTTTAACTCAGCATGAATTATAAGAGATTGTGAAAGATTTAGTATACATAGAATATTGTTGAAATGATACAAATTTACAGCATATGTTCGGTTAGTTGTAGGAAAATGTTAAATTTTGTTCTTTTTATCTTCTGTTTACATGGGAATGATCCGAGCTTCTTGCTTCAAGATGGGTGATTACTGCTCACTATAGATCTTTATTATCCTGGATCTGGACCTAGTTTTTCTTCTTTTTTTCTGTTTTTACTTCATTTTGTCTTTTTCCTGGTTTTAGCAAGTATTCCAGGCAGCCCCCACTAATATTTCACCTGTGACTTGAGGCCTGATGAAATTGTGGCTGGCCATACCACTCTATGGATGCTGGTCTGGCCCATTACCCTGATCTGAATTTAACATCAGTCTGTAACGCCACAAGATCTTTAATTCTGAAGTTCTGAAGTAGCTGAGCATGTTTATGGAAGGTAATGCCTTTATATCTGTGACTGCAGGCAGTTTTGTGGAGTTCTGTGGCAATTGGGGGACCAGCTACAAAGTCCCTGGATGTCTTTATGCCTCAGCAATTTCAGTTCTGAGGGCGGACTTACTCGGGAGTGGAGGTGCAAATAAAAGCTTCTAAGGCTCATTTTGTAATTTGTATCTTTCTGCGGACAGATGTAATCACAGCAACTGTTGTCACAATATTTTTTTTCTCTCTTTTAATTCCCAAAGCAGTGCACTTGGCAAACTTCTGAAAGAACCAGCCACGCTTCACAGTCAGCAGAGCATTCACTTGGAAAGATCCAACTTTTTTCCAGAACTCTTTTTAAGTTTTTAAGTTATTTTCCTCTATCCCAATCTTCACAGCAATAAACCACTTTAAAGTGTTCACTGAAGTTTGTCCTTTGTGGTGTCATATCTCAGCTATAAAATCTCAGAAGCTTTGTCTCAGGTGGGCTATTGAATAAATAACAGTCCAATCTTTGTTAATTTGTGGCGTTGATGTCCCCAGGGCACTCTTAATGTGTCAAAGATCCACACTATGCAAATGTCAAATATTTGACCTAGGATGAAGTGTTGAAACACTATACATTCCTAGTTAATTGTGCATATTTCAACAAAGTAACAGAAAATGTTAGATGCAGAAAAGAGCAAGAAAAAAAAAAGAAAAGCAAAGAAAAGAAGAAGAAGGTAGAAGGAGAGAGAGAGAGAAGGAATGGAAATTGTAAAAGAAAAATATAACAAGGTGGTAGCACTTTGTAGAGTGCAGAGGCTCACCAAAGCAGTTTTCTAAGGTTTATGTAACATGCGACGGACACGGCAATGACGCAACGTAGTACCCCTAGTGTCAGATTTCCTACTTGAACAAGTGGGCTCCCTCATGCATGAAACATAAGCAGGTTTAGCACCTCATGGATGGGGGTAGAAGTGATAAGAGGATATTTTGGTGTAAATTAAACTGGGTGGTGAGGTATGAGACAACTATATGGAGTTAATGTTGATTGGGAGAGTGATAGTAAAGGGGCACATTTATGTTTATAAGATGGAGGAGAAATGATCTTGTAACTGAGGCTCTATGAATGTGCATATGAAAAGGTTGTATATGATCATTGTGCCGTATCCACTGCACAGATTTTGACCAAAATCTGATCAGTTCTTTATCATGGTATATATAAAAATCCTGGTGTGTTTCAGTTGAGTTCGTTCAGCGGTTTTTCCACAATCGTGTTGACAGACGGACAGACGGACAGACTAACACATGCAAATGAAAACACTGGACCCACCATAAGGCATGCCAAAAAAGAAAGATATAGATAGAGATAGAAGAAGCATACATAGTGTATATAAATGTAATGCTAATTAGGCCTTAAGAAATTCTAAATACTTCTCCAAATGAGCGCTGTTCAGCCTGCTTGCATCTGTTGTTGAATGGACTCACCGCCCCTGGCAAAATGCTTCATATTTTCCGCAATCTATCTGATTAGTTTGTTTGCAATATCCTTCTCCCCCTGTAATCTCAATAACCTTGTCTTATAATATTTTCTGTAAATCCCTTCATTTTGCCCGTCATTATTTTGACTCGCATAGATCTCATGTTGTCTCAGCATCTCTATCCTTCTCTTCCATCCCCGCTTCCTTGGCTTCTCACATATCTTAGGCAATTTGCATTATCCTTAGGAGATAGCACAACTATTGCTTTCATCTGTAGCCTTGCATACATTCACAAGTCGAGCCATTGATTCTCTCAGTTAAAGCTGTCTTCTTTTGATACATTACAAATGTAACCTAATCTTACACTGATGGCTGTGTAGCACGTCAGATTTTACTCAATTTGGTCCTCTTCAAAAAGATATATACCCTGCAGTTGTGGCCATGGATTATCTGGAATCAAATACATTTGATGTATTATCTCAATTACAGTTATATTATGCATAGTCATCTCTCAAGAAATCTTGAGACACTAACACAGTAACACAATGAAACTGACATTTTTGCACAATATCAGACACTTTTAAATTATATCTTACTTGGGCTGTTTTAGTTATACCTACAAAAGCACATGGGCAGAATAGAAGTGAAATAAACAGATTTGATTTCCTTGTCCCTTGGACTCAATTTTAGCGGATAATACTGGACTCTCGAGTCTCGACCAATCAAAGACAAATTAATTTATGCTACCTTATTCACTGTTCAAAATTCCAGAATTCTAGCATGCATATCAAATATGCTGTTACATTTTGTCATTTTAGCACTATCATTGCATCATTGTAGCATGGCCATTCCCCTCCATCTCTCATGCTACTGATGCTATCTACACATTTGCATAAGCAGGACCCGGCATCAGTAATGTATCTTGAATGCTTATCCATTGTAATTAGCAAAGTCATTAGCATGTCATGATTACAGAGTGTCTTGTATAATTTTATGCTTTGTGCATACTGGAATCATTCGGGAAGTAGGACATTGTATATCCAAGGTAGAGATGGAGGGATGATTTGGACTTTACGTCCAATATTACTGCACTTGGTGGGCTAATTATGACAGGAGGAAGACAAAGAAATAATTCCAACATTGGCCCAGGTGACGCAGCGCGAGATTCGAACCCGGGACCCAGTGAAATGCAGCACGATATACGCTTACTGAACTAACCCTCTCCCAACCTGAGTTGGGATTAGAGACAATGTATTTCACCTCACTGCAATATGTAAATTATATTGAAAGTCAAAACAGTATAATTATAAAAGATAGCAGATTATGGCCAATGGAACATTTTGATTTCTTGCAGCAAAAGTATATGACCATCAAGGGAGTCTGCCAAAAGAACCAAATATATATTTTTGGAGATAGTTCAATTACAAGTTCAGCCATTCTATGACGTTGCTTTGGCAGCCTATCAATCAACGTTGACAGAATGAAAGATTACTTCTGTCAAACACTATGTGTCTATAAACCCACAGTAGACAGATATTCCACAGTAAAAGGACCTTACAGCAACTGACATGCAAGTGAGCCTTTACATGGAAGTTTGACTGAAATAATTATATTGATAACCTGATTGCTTTTCATCTTTAGTAAAGTAGATAGAAAGAAGGCACTAATATATTTTAGTGCAGGCCTCTTAATCAAACTCTTGTCTCTCACAAGAGATTATAGATGAGAGTGCGGGCGGGAGTCTGAGCCCATCTCCATGTGCCCCGTAGGCGGGACACAGTGAGACAGCAGGCGGGGCACAGTGAGACAGGGCATCTGCTGTCATAACCGCTGATCTTCAGGACCTGCAGACTTGTACTATCAATTGTTGTTACAGAAACTACTGTACTCTAATAAAAGCAGCTGGCTAGGGGATTTTTTAGGTCCTTTTTTTCAGCACGTTTTGAAACTTCATCGCACAGCACAGCGGCACAGGACACATGCACGACTTACCTAACCTGCTGCACCTCTTCACTGATGCTTCCCCTTGGATATGACACACTAAAATCAGTAGTTTACAGCAGGCATTTTACTTTTAATAGTGAATTGTGAGCTATGCATTACATTCAGGTCCTTTCAAGCGTATTTTGTGATATCTCTCTGTGCCCCGCCTCAAACTGTCTCACTGTACCCCATGCAGCTCTCTTTATAAAATTTTTGAATCCTGCGGACTGAATGCCTGCATTGTAGTTCGTCATCTCACTAAACTAAAGACAAATAACCGAGGTTTGAATCCCTGGCAATTGATTTGCATTATACCATTTTTCTTGGAAATTATAACAAAAAGTCATTTAGCAAAATTATTTACTTTTGCTGGCTAAAAACCAAAATATTGAAATTCCACTCTCAATATGCTGTGTAGGCAATCAGGATATAGGACAGTCTCTCACTTACTTACTTTTTGTACTACACTATAGAGGATTGATCTGTAAACAGTATCAGTTAGACGTTACAGGCTTTGTCTCAATGTGCCCCGCTCTCCCCTAAGCCTGTAACATGCGCCTACTGGGCTGGAATTCCAATTGTTCTGGTGTCAACACCAACAATCACGAGTCTTTCTCAGAGACTTCTTTTGTCTATTTTAAAGAAGGGAAGAAAACAGTAACTGGCCAAAACAGTTGATGAGAGACAGATTCTGTTCGATTTTAAAAAAGGCAAGATTGAAAATAGATCTCAGCTGCACAGTGCTGCATGTCTTTTTCCTCTGGCTTATGTTTAGCTTTCTGGAGATTTATCGTACGCAAAATCGTGAGCCATTTGAATAATTACAATTTGATATTATTATACGACCACACAAATTTCAGTAAAAATCACACCTAATTTCGAGGCTAATAAGAAAATAACATGATGATATAAGAAGATAGTGATAGCGTTCACCTGAAATAAAAACACAGCCACATGTCAACAATCTGCAGACAATCTGCACAGTGGAAATATCAACTACAAGGACATGTAGAAAAGCTATGTCAAATTATGCTTCGAGTTTTTTTCTCTTGATTTATTATAATAAGTTTAAGAAAAACCATCAAGTTAAGCATCTAGAAATTGTCTCAGCAGATGATGCCCACTACACACATTGTTTTAGTGGAGTTAGCGACGAAAATTTGATCATCAGCAAGTGAGATTTTCCACCAATTTGATCATCAACAGTGAGATTTTCCAATTTGATCATCAACAGGTGAGATTTTCCACCAATTTGATCATCAACAGGTCAGATTTTCCACCAATTTGATCATCAACAGGTCAGATTTTCCACCAATTTGACCATCAACAGGTGAGATTTTGCACCAGGTGATCTTGTTGACTTATGTGCTTGAAAAGAGAAATGGTGTTCCTTGCATGGTATTTTGATGTCCACTGTCTTCAGGTACCAACTGTTCATATGAGATATGTTATCAAGATTCATGGGTGTGATTTCATAAAATTAAATTACTATAGGGTGTATCTTTACTTCAAATACAAAACAAATTTCTCCAACAATTTGTCATATTATCCGTATTTATATTTACCACCCTTAAATCGTATTAAAGTGTCATCCGAATGCAAATAACGTGAGATCCATTTATAAATAATGCTGTGAGATAACACAAAAATGCATCACGAACATTATGAATGTGATTGTCATGACCTTTCCATGTGATGTTATGGACACTGAACAAGATCTCGCCACAGATCAACTAGTTGGCTTATTGCATGTGCAAGTAACAATATTACGTTGCATTGATTCCACAGGCTTTTGCTATGATTGCAAAACTAGCCATGTCAATAACTATGTTGACAAGAGTGACAAACAAGCAACACTATCAGAGTATGTCCAGCCACATTCTACATCCCAAGCGTATATTTATGTATTCCCAAGAGGCCTGCATATTACAACACAGTATATATATGCCATGAAGTATAGCAAACAAACATGTGTTATAATAGTTCTCGCATATAAATAACTCACACATATTAGGACATCACTATTTGCGGTAATTGCTGATAATCGCCAGAAAAATATTATATCAATATTTCACATTTATATGCTCAAATTACTTGGATATATTCTTATTTTGTAGACAACAAGGTCTACCATGTCCTGGTTCAAAACATTTTATGTAAATTTCCATCTTATTAGCAGTTATTAGGGTATATAACTTCGATGATGCAGAAAAATAGTAAGATAACTTTTGTTCAGCTAAAATGTAAATGTCTATTTTTCACCACCCATAATACACTGACAAGAGTCTATTTCACCAGATGATAAAATTATACACTCTTGGCAGGCCTGTTAAAGCATGAGCCTTTCTCAACTTTGCGGGGAGTAGCCTATACACCATTAGGGCGTGTCAATTTTCGAAAAAGTTTGAAATTGCAAAAAAAGCCCCTCCAAAAGGGTGACAATGGTTCTTGGGAGTCCATTGGTACCATTCAAATTGAAATTGAAGGATGTTTAGCTTGGTAAATCTTAATTTGAAAATTGTACGTTTAATTTTATTCGAAAAAACACATTTTCTCAAATAACTAAGAAACTATTGGTCTTACACCAAAATATTGTATTGAAGTTGAATAGGAAAAGGTGTATTCCGAAAATGTTGATGCCATTTGCATGTCTCTAGCTCCAATATTAACCGAGATATGGCAAATTTAGTGTTTTTATTGATTATATTATCTTTTTGTAGGGACCATCTCAGATCTATGTTACAAGCTCCAAATGATGAAAGACTTAACATTGAAGGTCCCTAACTAAAGGGACAAAAATACCCAGCCAAGTGCAATTTGTCATCAGTTATTGTGTACTGCAGTGGCGGAGCTTCTAAGTTTCTGAGGGGGCCACAGGCAAGTTGGACTTGCAGAGATACTTTCCCTATAGCAGGAGTACCCTCCTAATTGACCTCCAATATTAGGAGGGTACTCATGCCACAGAGGAGGTATCTGTGAGTACCATTTACAGATCAAATATATATGTTGCCCCCTCTTGATACACAGTAGCTACACAAGAGAGGCAGCAGCCACTCAACCATGACAATGGGGTCAACTGGTCATGGTTGGTTGATTGGGGACCATCTCCAAAGCACACCTGGAGCATATCCCATAAAGATTTCCTTCAGGAAATTGGTCAAATATAGCCTAAGTTTATGGAGATTTGGGATCATATAATAGAAGTGTACAAACACACTGTATATAACATTAGATATTTAACTTCTCACTACTCCTATGATGTTCACAAGCTTATGAAAAGTGTAATAATCATTAATCCTAATAAGCAAGCAAGAATTAATAGTTTGTTGTTATAAATATTTTTTGTCATTAAAAAAATATTTATAACAACTATAATTAGGCATGTCCAATCATGAGGTAACATGCAGTAGGTTTGTCAAATCACAGTAGCTACATTGAAGGTATAGATGTGACTAAACATACATTGGAAATCAATTGAATATTTGGAAAATAAAATATGTGTTTGAAGAAACCTCATATTTCACACAAAGGTCCCTACAATTCTTTTTTAAAAAAGAATTTCTTGTTTTAATCGATGGGACAAGAAAATTAGTTTTAGATGTCACTATATCTTTAGAATTGAATTCTCAGGTATTCTTCCAAGAGTGGATACATAGATATGTGTACTAGTGAAAGTGTAGTTCCAGAAATGCAGCATATTTAAGGTTATTACACAATTTGGTGCTTGGATTATAATGCAACATTTGGTATTCTCGAGAAGGATGATTGAAATAGTCAATATGTCATATCACATACTGAAGTGTTGACTGTGAAACAAGTAGATCTTCAGTATTTTAATGAAGAGCACATACAGAGCATTACAGACAATTTTAAAAAGAGAATAATCAACTATTGTCACACAACAAAGCCAACCTGTTTTTGCATAGTCAGGAGCATTAATTTTATTATACTAATTTTATGGCATTGCAATGTCATAATGATCATTTACAAATTATATAGAATTTGTGAAGCTCATTTAAATTGGCATGCTTTAGTATGTCTGGCATGTGTCTTCTGATCATTTCTTAAGCACAGGCATATGTCATAACATGAATTTTTAGGAATGAATACTTTACTTGCAATATTAGTAACCTTCTTCATGAATTGTGTATATTTCTTTGTCCTTTCAATATCATAGCCATTGCTGGTACAGCAGTGACATGTGAGACTCATCTATGAGCATCTTTATTTCTGTTTAGCATGTTTAGGGAGGTGGCTAGTACCAGTTTAAATTCCTGAAGTACATCTTCTGCTGAGTTGATCACCTAGAGAGGGATTTGTGCCCGTGTTGATAATACTTGATATCAGGTGCCTTTTTGGGGTGTAGACAAAGAACTCTTGATTTTAACCTGTTATCTAAATTCAAGACAGTAAGGATGTCTAACAGTAAAGGCAGTTTCTAAACTTCCTGTCAACAAAGTTTCTGAGAGTTGAAAGGAGAGGGAATACATTGCATATGTACATTGAGCGTTTCTGTGAGGTCAAGCTACCTCTCATTAACACAGATTGAAAACCCCTTCTTGAAATGATTGGCTCATCAGGCATTGTATCTGAGCATGCTGATACCTGTGATCTTACTAACTACAGAGGAATTAATAAGTTGGGGATGAACCCATTCAGGTACTGAAGTGACCAGGGCATTGCCAGGATACAGAATGATGTGTTAAGGATTATGCAGGGTCGTATTTGTGCAAGTCAAGTATTCACCTTAAAAAAAAAAAGATGACTGCTGTTTCAATAACCTAACATGCAATAGACACACATCTGACAAGTAAGAAAACTTTAAAAAAGATATTTTGTCAATTTGTCAATTGTGGTCATGCATCATAAAATTGGTGTCACAAATGTTTGTCATCTGCTCAAACAAGTTTAAAAGTTTGTTATATTTCATTTGTAACACAATCCGATGTAGCAATTTTAAAATGTCTAGATAATACCTTGTACATGGTGTTGATGTGTTGTACATTACAATAGGCAATATTTTCTAGTCTCATTGTCAACAATTTAGTATGTGATATGGCATATTGTAGACTGTTTCAAACTACCTTCTTGAGAAATCAAAACACTGAACTACTATCCATTATCCAAGCACCAAATTGTGTGATTTTGATTTTAATTACTGAAATATGCCACATTTCTTGAACTACACTTTCACTAGTACACATATCTATGCATCCACTCTTGGGATCATACCTGAGAATTCAAATTTCAAGAAATGGTGATATCTAAAACCAAATTTTCTTGTCCCATTGATTAAAAAATCATAATATAATCAATAAAAACATCAAATTTGCCATATCTCGGTTAATATTGGAGCTAGAGACATGCAAATGGCACCAAAATTTCCGGAATACACCTTTTTCTATTCAACTTCAATACAATATTTTGGTCTAAGACCAATAGTTTCTTAGTAATTTGAGAAAATGTGTTTTTTCGAATAAAATTAAACATACAATTTTCAAATAAAGATTTACCAAGCTAGACATCCTTCAATTTCAATTTGAATGGTACCAATGGACTCCCAAGAACCATTGTCACCCTTTTGGAGGGGCTTTTTTTGCAATTTCAAACTTTTTCGAAAATTGACACGCCCTAATACACCATACAGCCAGGTTGCCACATTCAGCGTCATAATGCTGCTAAGTCACTCTATAATCAATTCACTATACAAACTTACCTCCCCAACAAGCACTTATGTCCCATGAGTAACCTTTCCAGCCACCTCTTCGGCAGTCATGATGTGGTCTCATGTGGAGATGTGGTTTCTCCTTTGGTGGATGGATGATGGGATGATTTGGGCTTTGCATCCTGTATTTTTGCACTTGGTAGGCTAATTAGGACATGAGGAGGACCCGGCAATGAGGTGAAGCATGACTGAAACAGCTGTACAACATAGGCCCACGTGACGCGGCAAGAGCTGGATTCGAACCCTGGACCCAGCGATTGGTAACCCTCCCCCCTTTTTCTCTTTGTGTGAAAAATCTTCTAAAATACTCCATAGTGCAGTGGGTAAGTGGTCACACAAGACAAATATATGGCATGCAGAGACCACTGTATATAAGGCAAATTCTGATTGAAATCATTAAATTGTGGATAGTTGTGAAAAAAGATCATTAAATAAACCACAAGGTCCACTGGTCCAGTAAAAGTAATGTAAAATCTTCAAGATCAAACACCCAATCTTGCTGGAGATGTGGTTTGGCAAATGAAACGTGATGGAAGAATCCATTAACCATTACAGCTTTGGGTTCTGGAACCTGTGTTCCATTATACTATTCCCAAATGCCTGGAGTGGAATAAGTCAAACCCGAAAAATCTTGGAACCCAATTCAAAGAGGAGGATTACACTATAATTCCAAACTGCCTTGAGGCTGGAGAATATGCTACCAACATATTTCCACAATAAATCATAATTTTTGCCCAAGACCTATTTATAGCAACTGCTTCTATCTATAGAGTCTTAATTCCTTCTATTCATGATGCTTTATAAATTAGCATAAGAACTATTTTAATCTCACTATCTAGAGATTTCGCTATTTTTGACAAATTGGAAGCTATAATTGCAGAATGTCGTTATTAATCCAGCAATGTAATAGGTAGCACTCCGGAGAGCTGCTCCTAATAACATTTTGACTAAGAAGAATTATCTGACTTGATGTGGCCTCCAGTGAAGATCCATCAGCAGCTGCTGGTATGTTAGTTGAACTTAAGGGGCAGGTGCTCGACAAATAGTGTCCTTGGTAATTATAAACTTCGTGTTTAGAAAATTGGTACTTAAATGCTTGCAAAATGTTGAAGAGGATTTGCGAATACGTTTGTTGATGTAATTTTTCATGAATATATTGCTAAATCATCGCTTGCTCATCATATATTCAAAATTCATAGACCAATGAATCAAATTTATGAACACTCATCTGGAAATATAAGAAATTTTCAAAGATTTAAGCCCGTAATTAGAAAAATAAATGTCATATCGGACAAAGCAGAAAAAAAAAGCATGCCACAGATTTGCAAAACATTCCACTGGGAGTAGGCGCTAATTATTTTGTTTTTAGAAAATTGCAATTTAAATCAAATTACAGTAAAATCTCTACATACAGCTCATCTTCACGAAGCAGACACGCTTTTAAAACTTCAACAAAAATCTGGGATGTTCCAAAATGGAAGTTATAAAGCAATTTAAATGGAGTTAATTGATTTCTGAAACTATTGACCAAGTTGTTTTCCACATTAACCAACAAGCCTTTTGACACATTGTTGGTAGATTTTCCTATCTAAGAAGTAAAATAGACAAGAAAACACATTTGGGTTCATGAGAAAAAGGTTATTTGGTCAATAGTTTTAGGGCTCTTTAACCCTCTTTAAATTGTTTCCTACCTTCCTTTATGACACTTCCAAGTTTTGTTATAGTTTTAAAAGTGTGTCTGCTTCGTGAAGATGAGCTGTATGAGAAAATATAATCTTCACTCATGCTTCATTGACCAGCTCAAATCAGCTTCTTAATGCTAGAAAATTAGTGAAGATTTTGTTTCATTGGGTTAGGCCTATATATCATATTTTTTTAAACAAGATAAATAAGCTATAGTCCATTCCTGGGAGTAGGCGTATCACCGGTAAAATTCGCTAATGATTTTGTTTTTAGAAAAAAAATTGCAATTTAAATCAAATTACAGTAAAATCTCAACATATGAGAAAATGTAATCTTCACTCATGCTTCATTGACCAGCTCAAATCAGCTTCTTAATGCTGAAAAATTAGTGAAGGTTTTGTTTCGAATGGGTTATATATCATATTTTTTAAACAAGATAAATAAGCTACTATAGTCCATTCCTGATTTTTTTTTCTAACACGAAAAACCACAACACTTATTTGTAACTCTCATCTGCTGCTGCATTTCCTGATGCTGTGGAGCATACTCATATTGCACTCTAACCATGCAATATGAGTTTTGGTGATAACATCACGTGACTGATTCTGGCCAATCATCGTGGATTTAATGAAGTGGTCATGTTATAATGAATATCATAAAACCACCAGTATATAATAACATTTTCCGAAAGACCCATAATCGTTTTGTTGATATGTCTTTGTTTGTGCAGCTTTAATAGCTTAGGACAGACTATTCCTCTGGAATTGTCTGTGTAGTATCTTCACCTGATTCTTTCTACTATATTTTCATTATCCAATCAGTTGTGAGAGTCTTTTTCCCCAGGGAAACATCACTATCATTGCGACAAAATTTGAGAATCCCCAACACAACCAAGAGGAGAAGCCAAGAGCCGATGTATCATATGTCTGCAGACTGCACTGTAAAAGTGTAAAGACAGAGAGCATACTTGCACTTTACATTTACATACAAGTAAACTCTGTGATTCTGCTGTAAAGAATTTGCAATGCTGTTTTTTATCATGGCTGGTATGGACAGAATGATAGCGGCAGTCGACAAGTTCACACAATTACTTCAGATCGTTTGTAGCCAGACTTTTCCCAGTTTCAAGTTCGTTTTGTCACAAATATTTTGTATAGTGAGAAATAGAAGATCCCACGTATGGAATAATATCATGCTCTGGCCTCCTCCATTGCCTCACTTCACCCCTCATGAGCAGCAATGACTGCCTTTCAGGGATACACCATCCAATACTTACCACACAATCATCCAAATGTATGTGGTGCTGTCATTTAATTAAAGCGATGTGCAAAAAAAAAAGTTACAGATTATTTCATATTTGTCGACACTGAGACTGAATGTTAATTTTTTCTAGGACATGTATTCTGCAGGGATCATTTACATCAAAAAAATTATGACATCACCTAACCAAATAGAATAACATGTCCCAGAAAAAAATCACATGCAGTTTCCTTGTCTACAAATATGAAATCATTCTGAGAGAAGTTTACTGCAAAAGTTTAACAATGTGTCCAACAACTTTTGCGCAGAGCAGAAAAGAGTTCATGTGATATCATGGTTCCCTGCATTATTCCATTACCAGAAAAATAGCCTTAACCTTATGGCAACTATACAATCAAGTATACTCAGCATAATACCATATGGAGCAGAAACTTGGTCTCACAGCATAAATGACAATCATATTTTAGTCTCACACCTAGGTTTCTCTTCCCGGTTATGTGTGCTGGTGTTTCTGAATTATGACTGCCTGGAGATTCAAAACTGGTTTGCCTTTGCAGAAACAATCTATTCATATAGTCGTTGATTACAACCAGATTGTAGTCAGATTAACCACAAATTCTTACAGACCATTTTGGAGAGAAAGTTTCACCTCACGTAGTGTATTGCATGACTTAATTATCTTGTCAAGCAGTACAAATAAGGATGACATCTTTGAAACTCTTTCTGGCAGATAAAGCTTTGGATTTCAGAGAACTGAAACATGCCTCAAGACTTAATGGAAAAACAGCTCTTACTAGGTATGATTTAAATGACATGGAATTCTTCACGAATCAGCAAGAACTTTTACACATACATCTCGTTCGAACAATTTTGTTCACTGTTATTTAATAGAACATTTCAAAAGCTTTTATGGCACGTCAGTCTAATGACATGGGTTTTGCTTCTTGCAGGAAAGTTTGAGGTTCCTTCAATGGTCTGATACTGTTCAGGTCCTGAACGGGGTTGTGCAGGGTTGCTGCAAGAGAGGTCAAAGCAGTCCTTTGAAGTTTCATAAATTGCCAAAAATAAAATAAACTGCATGAAAACCGGTCCTTGAACCGTCATCCGTAAAAAACCAGTGCAACTGCCATTTTGTTGCCAGCCATGGCCTGTCTGGTTTCCAGCATTTAGTAAATTTGTACATTACATTGATCTAATACAATCTGTCTGGAATAACTTTACGTTGCAACAATGAAAATACCTTTAAACGACTAATAAACGATTAATGTTGGTACTTTGGTGCACTTTGAGCTGGGAATACCAGAATTTTAATGGGTTAGACAAATTGTCTGGCTTGTAATGATGTCATAAAAACAACCAAATGCTGGTGGTTTCAGCAGTGGAATAGCTGATGGGACCATGTAATAAAGTCCAGATTTGTGATCTTTGAAATCGTCTTAATCACTTGGCAGGCATACAGGGTGATTGAAGAGTTGAGCAACAGATAGTTTTCTTGATCTAAAATATTTGCATTTGAGATTTGACTAAAATAGAAATACAAAACTCTCTGAACTAAAGATTAAAACTTGAACCTTTTGAGGTTCCATGGCTTGATCTATATGGCACCTAATTAGGGATTTGGCCTAGTAGTAGTATCCAGAGACAATCACACTGTGAAATTTGACATTTTGACTCAGCTTAAATGATTGAGTGAGATGGTTGTGCAGTTCCTCTGAGCTAACATAGCTTGTTGTTTTAAGTTTTGATAATCCTACTGTCATAAGTTAGAGCAACAAGCTGCACTGAATTACTGAAATCCAACCTCGCCTTTGCTTATTTTTGGCTTTCAGGTGTGATGTGGGTCAAGTACACTTCTTCTTTTGGCAGACAACAGTCCACAATTGCCACAATTTTTATTCTTTAGCTGTCCACACATGATCAAAATTTCCATAAGCTGTCATAGCTACTCAACACTGATAGACTGATGGAGTGATAAGATGTGCATGCCTTTGAACGGAGCAGTTCAACTGCTTCTGAAACATTGCAAGTGGCTGAAATCAGTCCGGATGAATCGGACGTCAGATGAGCCAAGTTATTCATTGGAACAAGAGGTCACATCTTGGTCACAACCTTGCACTTAGTAGCATGCTCATACAATCCAGACACTACATCTAAATGTTGTCCTGCAGCTCTTTCCTGCTCAGATTTGTTCTCCAGGGTTTCAGGGCAGAAGCAGTGAGGCGAACAGCTTGGCTTCAGGCCCCAGCAGAAAGGCATATGTCAAACTGGGAGATGTCTTACAGCTTCCTTGCACATCTATTCAGTTCTAGTTGAAAAGTGGCTAATTAGCAAGACTGACACCTACACATGTATCTTTCTTGCTAACCACAGCGATCAATCATTTTGGAGCCATGTCAGGGAAATTTACAAGGTGTTGGCCAACTACATCATTCGTAGCAATTTGTCAATATACATGCCCATAGTATACACATTTAAAAGTCATTGTTCATTTTCATACAATAAGTTTGAATGCCATACTTGCACAGCAACTTAATCGGTTGGAAGGTTTGATTGAACATATACTTTAAAATTTGAATTTTGAGTCAGCTTAAATGATTGAGTGAGGTGGTTGCACAAGTCCTTTGAGCTAACATATCTTGTTGTTCCAAGTTACGACTAAGGACAAATTATCATAACATTAAAAAACAAGCTATGTCGGCTCAAACAAATTGTGCAACCATCTCACTCAATAACTTAAGCTGACTCAAAATTTCTAATTTTACAGTGTAGCTACATAGGCAGGTGATGTATGAAGCATTTTTGCATGGTTTTCAACGGATAGATATTGAATAAAAACACACAATCATTTATAAAGGAACATTCTATAGGGAGAATGTACTGCTTTTTTCAAATGGTCGTATGTGTGTTATAATTGAACTTGTTCATTCACTTCGTCTAACACATTCATTCCCCAGGCAGAAATGACTAAAATATTACATGCCACAGTATGTTTTCTCCATCAATAGAATCTCTTATCCTCCAGGGAGAAATTACTTGTCCCAATTAGCTATACATACAAGTCTCAATAATTGATCTGGCCATAATCATGATGCAACAGTTACACTCAAATGATGTTGCACAGTATTGAGTCATGACTGTGATGAATGTGAACCATATTTCTGATTCCTTTGTCCTTGGAACTGATTTGGCTAACACGTGTGATTTTTGCCACTAATTTGAGGTCCACTATTAATGTCATATAGCCCTAGTATGTATGCAGCAACTAGAAATTTCCATCTACTTATATAACGGAATTTACATATCTTTCGTCATAATTTTTGTCTGGGGAGATGCATGTTTGTTTTGATGGTCCGCGTATGTTGATGGATACATACATATGTAGGTCAATTTAAAAGTGATGTAATTGAATAAGTGGCCTGGAGAATCTAAAGCGATGGGGTAACAATTCACATCTCATCAAGGACTTTGTGGAAGCGCCACCTGAGTCATCTTTCTTCTCTATATTTGGGTATTTTTAATGCATCCTTTCAAGGCCAACTACTATTTATGGAGTTCTATTTGTCTTCTTCGATTTCTCTGGATGGTCAGTGGCGCGTTATTCCTGGGAATGGTGGTACAGCCTCGGGGAGTTACGTTTCTTATTTTGTAACATGATGTATGAGTTGGATAAGAAAAGATGCTTTTTGAAAATATGGCTTGGCCTGTGGCACCTGAAGTGTAAAGAAGAGACCTCAGAGTGGCTCTGCGCAGCAGTTCGCTTAATGTGCACCTTACCCTGGAGCGGCTCTGCGAAACTTGGTGACAGAACCCGAAAACTGATGACGTAACTGCATGTGGCTATAATGGGTTGAATATTTGGTCAAATATTATAAGTGTTAAATGTTCCTCACATTTATGTTTCCATCATCAAATCAAAATGCTGTACCTTTTAAATGCTATACAGGAGATGGCAACATATCACTTAAGTCGAGTCCAGAGAACTTCATTGCCGACTTACGGCCATGCGTAGTATCGTGAATGCTTATTATTTCCTTGACATCTATTTCTAGGCAAATATGTATGAGAACGACAGTTTGAAAACAACCTTTTAAAACATCTCCTCTTCTTAAGCCAGGAAGCCTGTTTACTGTCTCCAAAATAACATGTATGTATCTCTATAAGACCATTAAGAAAGCCTTAGGGAAGTTGCAGCCCATTTGCAATGTGCCACATCTTCCCCCAAGCAGATTGCATCTGTGTGCAATGGAGGCCTCAGATGATGATGCAGGTGTGTTAATGATGCAGATGATGACAGCTTAATGGCATCATTGGCAGTTGATGGGTGCTTTGATGACTACTAATTGCACCTCTCCATGAAAAAATAACAAATCTGTCATACTTGTGTCATTCAGAATTTAAAAATGGATAAATTGGTCTCACATTTTAACCTTGTGTCTTGGTGATCAGGCTCATGTTGTCACTGTGGTTCAGAGATTAATGATGCAGGCAGTATGTCAACTCATCAAGTAGGCATACCAAGTAACATATCATTCAGGTACATGTAGTGGCATTTTTCCTGCAGGTGATTATCATTTACTTGCACAAGAATTACCCGCCAGTATTTATGCCATTGCTCGCCAGTTGCGGATCCAGACAGGGTCATCTAGGGACCGGGCGGGGGCTCGGGCATTTTTCAGCTTTCACGGACCCGCGTCATCGCATATTTTCTTTAAAATGCTATTATTAATTTCAGGGGTCTAGGGAGGCGGTTCTTAGGCCCCCCCTGTATCCGCCAGTGCTCTCAGGAAATAGATCAGAAATGCACCATGTCACCCTGCACTTTGTGAGCCATACTTTACGAAGAGGAATAAAATGATTCTTCAATAAATCATTACTCCTAACTAGGTTTTGAACAAAATTGCTTTTCATGCCATCATACAATTTGAATTTGGTGTTTTTGCGGAGAAAAATCCAATTATAGAAGCTTGACAAATCTGTGGGGGTGTCTGTGTTTCTAATTTTAGTTTAAGTGCCTTGTTATGTTGAGATTAGTTGAATGACAAAGGGAGAAAAAAGAAGCAATAAGGGATAGTGGACTGCCAAATAAGCTGGTGTTCCCAAATGAGTTGGGTAAATGATACCTTGCCATGGAATCAGAGCAGACATACACCTGTCCTATACCACAAATGCTGACTGCAACACAATTAGGTGACTGTGTGACAACCAATCCTTTTTGAAAGTAAAGTTAGGAAATGTTTAAGTGAAACTTTACGTGCTTTTTGGTTGTATAAAAATCCCTCAAACTGAATCACATGGTCGAAATGTTTTGGATCTTTGCACAGATTTCCAATGAGGTGATCACCTTTATAGGTACCTGGCGTGAGTTTTGTCATTCTACCCTGGCTAAATCTGTTCTTATCAGTCAGCATCACAACTGCATTAAAGTTGCAGGTTGTTGTTTTTGTTTGTTTTGTTTTTTCTTTTCCTTTTTTTAGTTTTAGGTTACCATTTGATTTGCTTTGTGGCATTATTTAATGTGGTTTCACTCGGGGAATACGTTATATTCTGATCAGAAATTTAGAAATTCATTGCATGTGCTCTGTCCTTTATGTCAATTTAATGACTATGCCAATATTGATTGGTTTTGGCAATTGCAAATTATAGATCAACACTTGTGTACTGTACACTATTAAAAAGTTATTTTAAAACATACAACAAAGATGTTGGCTGATGTCCATCCAATATCTTTATGGAGCTCAACATTTATCAGGATTGACAATTTCTTTTGCTGTGATATCAGTTGATGTGCAGATTCAGATTGGATTCAGATATTTAATTTATCTCACAATATATATTTAACGTTTGTGCTCTCCCAATGTGGTCTGTGATGCAATATTCATTTCTGACATTACAAGATTTATATTATTAGATATTTTGAAGTAGCTTCGATGTTCGCTTTCTGCTATTAACCTCAATTTATATTTGCCTTCTGCAAATGCAGTATTGACAGTTGACATTTTAACATACTGCTTTGCTTGTGAAAGTTCTCTCCAGTTCAAGGTGTGGCAGAAAGCTTAAATTGTTTCTTAATGTCTACTGATGCAATTATGACTTTAATATCGGAGTCTGACATTTCAGAATTAGTGCGGGCCATTAACCTCATATAAAAATTTCTGTTCACATGGTTAAACTGTAACAGTTCTGTGTTAGGAATTGGATATATATATCATATCTCAAGAACAAATATAAGGCATGTGTCTGATTTATTCAGACAAAACCAGTGATAACATGCACAATGTACTTCTCAAAGAAGCCATTTTAAAACACAACCTTCATATTTTTAAGTTAAGCAGTCTTAGCTATAATGGTAGCTATGTATACATGTACACTTTTCATGTTAGTTTTTTTTTTTCAGTTTTCCTTGTCATACCATCGGTTGGTTATAGGGCTTTATGTCATGTATTTATGCACTGACTGAAAGAAGAGAGGCTGCGGTCACGAAATAAGCAAGTTACACACTTGGCGCAGGTGAAACATCTAGCTATTCTAGCATGAGTTGCCTAGACCCAAAATCGAACCAGAGGGGGGGGGGGAATTCCAAGATGTACAAAAAAAGATCTTAATCTTATATTGCACTCAAACCATGCAATATGAGTTTTTATGATGTCGTCATGTGACTGATTTTGGCCAATCAGCATCGCTCTAGCATAGTGGTCATGTAATAAAAAAGGATATAGCAGCCCAGGGCCTTTACACTCAGGTACTGCGAAAGAAGGAAAGAAAATGGTATCTCAACATGGATTGATAGCACTATGCCTCCAGCTTTTGTTAACTGCATCATTAGTATATAGGCAACCTGATGAAAAAATATGGAATGGGACAGGAAACTTCCTTTCAAGTCTTTCTGCAATCTATCACTATCAGAAAGATATCAAACTTGAATGAGTTACAGCCCAGCATAAGCATACATGTTCTCACTGACGGCTGGTACTGTTTCAGATGTTTTGCACGCACTATATTTATAATTTCAGACCTAGACTGATTCATTCTTCAGTCTGCCATAATAATAACTTTTGTCCCAACCTAATCCCCATAATATCATGACAGATGCACACTGTCTGTCTACCATCACATGTTTGAGGTCTGAACAAACTGTAATTGACAAACGCATCCACATATATATAATGAGAAGATTGATAAAAATATAAGTTATAGAGTCTATTCATCAAATAATTGATGAAAATATATTCAACATCATCAAATTTCAAAATTGTATCAAATGGGAGTGCTGATCTGCAGAGACTCAACTTTGGCATCAACTTACAGGCATAAAGCAAGGGTCAGCAGCAAGGAGAAGTGGTTGACTATGCCATGCCTTCTCATATCTAGCTCAGGCTGAAAACGTAAATTGGCTTACTCATTGCTCAACCTCATCTCAGTCCATGTAGTATCAGTGCCAAATGAGCAATTTACGAAGTTCTCGGAGAACCTTATTTCTCTGCTCAACCAAACTTGTCCCTCCCTACAGTTTATGGATTTGCAGTGGTGGCCAGCATGAAGGCTCTGTTACAATAGAGTCTCCTTAATATTGAATTTGTAGGTACTGAATTGATAGAAATGTCTTAAATATGGACAGTGGCATTAACTATGTCAACTCGGCATTATTGTGGCATTGTGGTGTTCATATTAGTCCATATTAGCAAATGTTATTGACTGCATTTGTGAAGAAACTGTTTTCAATTTGGAACAAGTCACAAAAAGAGTTGTTCAGTACACAGAGGAGTCCCCAAGCGAGGACAACTAGGCCTAATACCTAATAGCATTTCTGACACAAGCAAAACCTGGGGGATGGCTTTGAAGTCAAATGTGATGTTCACCACAGGAAACAGGCCGCAATATCCTTGAGTGTCCCAAGCTTTGACAGCTGATGGACCATGGGATAGGCTATGAACTGCACTGTAAGAAGCTTGCCAGAAAAGATTAGCCAAAATGATACAGCACAATAGGCGATCGATCCGCGCACTGGCAACATGACTATGCTGATGCCTCTATGCTTTTAGATTGCGAAAAAAAGGGCAATTGTAGAATAAATGCTACAATATGATTGACGCCCCCATATATGAATTTTGAGTTTCTGTCAATTGGTTAAGCCTTAGATTTTGAGCCCCCTGTTGTTCACACCCTATTTTGCAGGATTTTTTTATGTGACAAAATTTCACCTGGGTATTTGAAAATGTTGCACTGTTGAAGAGCCATTCCAAGTGGTAATTGCTGGGTGGAATGAATCTTAAGGTTCTTCTTTGAACTTTTTAAAGGGTTCCATGTAATGAACCTTTTTAATGGTTCAATTTGGAATCTTTTCTGCCGTATATATATATATCAAGCTGTAGAGCCTCAAAAGGTTCAATCTTGAACGTTTAGTTCTGAGAGTGTACCGTGGCTGAGATTCTAAATAGGTGGTCTGCTGGATATCTGAAAGCATACATCGTCTGATGTTCGGGGCCTTTTGAACAAAAATAGATGCACAGATGGGCAGATCTACAGACAGATTGGTTGATTGGCGTGGGATTTTGAGGCAACATTTACCACCGTCTGACAGTAAGTGCGGGATCATGTTGTTGTTTTTTTTAAAGAAAAAATTCAAGAACCCTGCATTACCTCTCATAAAGAGTGATATCACAAAATCTTATCAAGTTTGAGGAACATGCAAAGTTTTACACATTCCCTACATCCCAAGTTGTGATGTGCTTTGGGGGAACGTTCATAAACAGGGAGAACTTTTTTCAAGTAAGTGATCCATTATCTATGTGGTATACTCTCCCAGACTGCCCCTGATTCACGTAATCTGAACATCAGCCATAAATTTCCCAAAAGGTACTGAGGAAGAGCTGAGTACATTGGTACCTGATAGAGGGCCTCAGTGATAGGATGCATCAGGCGACCAAGAGGAGTTAAGGCACAAAGAGGTTGGTATACTGACTGCAGGAATTATTCATGGTTTAGCTGTTGGTGGCTGTCAACTGACATCATAACATTTTTTGAAAACGTCCACAAATATATTATTTAGACAATCTCTCTCACGATGTCATGTTTGTGTGCCAGTGTTTTGACCTGCACACTTTCCTCGAAATCCCCACCATTGTCTCGTGGTCAAGTGTGCTAGCTTGTGCAAGCTGGCTTATCAGGGCGTGAGTTAAAATCCATCCCGGGAACTCGCTGTCAATTGTACACATGACATTACAGCCTTTCACTTTGAAAAAGAAAAAATGAGGACCAGTTCACTGTGAAAAATTCACTTAGTGACTCATGATAGCTGATGAAGTGTCATCTTCTCTACTTTCAACATGGGAAACATAGAGGCAGTTTAATTAGTCATGATCAAGAGAAGGCCATTTGACTTGTCATAACTGATTTTGATTGAAAATCAGGTGCATAATCCTTTCGTTTGGCTGTCACCAACAAGAGGGATAAGTCTCCTTTTAAAATCAAATTAACATCGAAAGTATTGGGTATGATCTTGACAAATCATCAGCATGATGACACACCAAGTGCCATTTTCACAGTGCAACAGTACTCTCTTTTTCAGTATCAAAGTGACAGGCTGTAAGCCAGAGGGTGCCTTATACAGCGTACTCTGTTTTCTATGCTGAAGCAAGTAAAAGACCCATTTGAGCTGAAATAGTTTCATAGCCGATAGATAGATAGATAGATAGATAGATAGATAGATAGATAGATAGATAGATAGATAGATAGATAGATAGATAGATAGATATGTATATAGACAGACAGATAGGCAGATAGATAGATAGATAGATAGATAGATAGATAGATAGACAGACAGACAGACAGACAGACAGATA
The DNA here is from genome assembly GCA_026936325.1 of Platynereis dumerilii. Taxonomy (NCBI): domain Eukaryota; kingdom Metazoa; phylum Annelida; class Polychaeta; order Phyllodocida; family Nereididae; genus Platynereis; species Platynereis dumerilii. The sequence continues at coordinate 122,627,544 of JAPTHN010000001.1, read as the reverse complement.
GATAGATAGATAGATAGATAGATAGATAGATAGATAGATAGATAGATAGATAGATAGACAGATAGATAGATAGATAGATAGATTGATAGATAGATAGATAGATAGATAGATAGATAGATAGATAGATAGATAGATAGATAGATAGATAGATAGATAGATAGATAGGATAAGTGCATCCCTCTTTGCTCAGTTTCGGCCGCTCACAAGGCTTGATTGATGAGGTTCGTCCGATTTATTCGAACGACTTGAAATGTAGAGCATCTCTGAAAGTTGTAATCAACGGGGCTTTTATAAGGTTACAATGTTCAGTGTATCCACTAGGTTTATTTTCAACATTTTATAACGTTTTGTTTTTATTATTATGTACAAGTTAAGATATATATAGATTGTTTTAGAGAATGGAATTAAGGCAACGTTTTAAGTCACTGTTTTCAGCTTAAAAAAAATATTTATAGGCCTGTCCATCAGCATTATCGAAAAGTAATTTTGTAAATCAATTTTATGGTGGTTGCTGAGCTGTCCTTGTCCATGAAATGACCTTGAGTACGTCCTTCATCATGATATACCAACTGAAAAATCAATTTAGGGATAATGTTCGTGTTTGAAAGAGCCCATATCAGACCCTGCCCCGGTGACAGTAGCTTGACAACATCCTCTGACCCCTAGAGATACAAAGTTTGTCATCCAGAAAAAAGCAGCAAAATTTGAAAGGCTTGGTGATGGAATTTTTGGTCAGCACAGTGTCAGATCAGTTGATCCCAGAGATTGGGTCATAGGTCCAGTGTGAGAATGAGCCTCATAATGGAGTTGGCAGTTGCAGTAATTGCCGAGGGTGGCTACAGGACACTGTGGGATGTTACTGTAAAATCATAACCACTTTGCTGGAGGTGTATAACTACATTACTGGTAGGTAATGTTCCTCTTCATTTCACAGTCTATACCTGCGAATCCATAAAAGCATGTGCTCACTTTTTTATTTTTTTGTTGTCAAAATGAGTAGATTTGATTTCACAATGCAGATCGATTTCCCCTATTACTGGATGTTGTCATTGAACATGCAACCTTCGAACTATAAAATCGTACAGCTTTTTTTGTCTGACTTTAGACAAAGAGTTTGGATGGACACCAGCTAACATATTTTTGCCTGTTTTAAACAAACAGTTTCTTTTTTCATGTAAGGGGCTATTGTACATGTGTGCTACGCGAATATTTTCTTGCAATCGTTTTACAGTTTAGTCCATAGCCTATCCCATGGTCCATCAGCTGTCAAAGCTTGGGACACTCAAGGATATTGCGGCCTGTTTCCTGTGGTGAACATCACATTTGACTTCAAAGTCATCCCCCAGGTTTTGCTAGTGTCAAAAATGCTATTAGGTATTAGGCCTAGTTGTCCTCGCTTGGGGACTCCTCTGTGTACTGAACAACTCTTTTTGTGACTGGTTCCAAATTGAAAACAGTTTCTTCACAAATACTGTCCAATTCAGTCAATAACATCTGCTAATGTGGACTAATATGATAACCACAATGCCACAATGTTTTCAAGTTGACACAGCTAATGCTACTTTTCATATTTAAGAAATTTCTATCAGTTCAGTGCCAACAAATTCAATATGAAGAAGCAAACATGACTCAATTGTCACAGAGTCGCCATGTATGCTGCACAAAACCACTGCAAATCCTCCAACAATTGAGAGTGGCAAGCTTGGGTGAGCAGGTAAATTAGGTTTTCTGAGAACTTCGTAAATTGCTAACTTGGCACTGACACTTACAGTAAACCTGATAAACGTGGCAGAAACTAAGTTATTCCATTATTGTATTGCTCCAGATATCACTTGGCAATTACATGGGATATTAAGTCACGGTCATACACAATGCTCAAGGTCACAGCAAGGTCACGCTAAGGTCATTTCCCGGCAGGATGTCATTCAACATAGGAGCCATTTGCAGATCACCTTACAACCAACACAGCCATTTAGGAAGCTCTGACATGTCAATTTGACATGTTACCACACAGCTCATGCCATGTTATTTGCCCACATGGTTTGTTACTTCAAAATGCCAGCATATTTCTTGAAACAATTGGTTTTTCCACATTTTATGAAACCTATCCACTCTCTTTAGAATCCAAAATATCTATCAAATTCAACTTTTTGCACCGAATAATGACAAATACATGTAAATGGATTCGATTGCACCATGTACACTGTTGCTCATAAATATGGAATACTTCAACATTCTCCATTGAAATTGACAACTTTAGCAACTTCTGTTGGAGCACATGATAGTCTGATTCTATGGTAGCTAAATCCAATGACCGCTAAAGGGAAGGTCATGTTGCTGTTTAAGACGCATGCTGCGTTAACCCCAGGAGAGGTTACAGCAGCATGAAATATGGAAATTGAGGGGTTTCTTGAAGGTGAGGTTCATTCAACCAAAATTTAAAATTCTTGCAAAATAATGTAGTTGAGGCTTTTAAAGAGTGATTAGAGAAGATGACTTGACCTTTATAATGGACCTTGCTTATATTAACACTCTGATATTTAATTTTATTTCACACTTTCTTTCCAAAAAAGTATTCCATATTTATGAGCACAGGTGTATGTTTCCATTTTGGATCTAATTGACACAAATCTAACTGATAATTTTGTATATTGACATCAGGGTTACCCCAAGGGGCCACCCAAAATGAACACTACAATGCCAATTGGTGGCGGGCTCATCTTTTGTGCCATAGAAATATGAGGTAGAAATGAGGTTACATGTACACAAGACTGGATTACAATTAACCACCCTATCTTTTCAGATTTTGCAGTGTATTTTATTTTTGCTACAGCTACTCCTGTCCATTATATTTACTGACCTAGCCATGAGTCTATGCCTGGATTGAACTGATCAAGCTTCCTAGCTGTAATTGATCTGCAAAAAATATCCAATGTTCTACACTGTCAATTTTTTATAGATTAAAAACCGCTTATCTGCATAATAAACAAACCATCAATCTCAAACATGATTTAAATTCATTTTAAAATGCATCAGAATATTTAAGCATTTCAATGCAGGATTGTTGGCTCAATAAAGAACTGATAAAGACCGAATTGATTGTAGCAAATCTTTAATGCTTTTAATTGCATAACGTTGTAAGGATCAATTCAATAAAGTTCTGAAATCATTGGATTGTGGCATTGTGCTTCCTCTTGCGAATTGAATAAAGCTAATATTGGTTCAGATAGATTTATTGCTCCATTACATGTCATAATCATGTAAAGGTAATGTTATGACTTTGGTGTGTATGGGAGCCCTATATAACCATAATCTCCTTCCAGGTCTCATTGACCAAGAGACCGTGACTTTAACATATTAACTCATAATCATTGAATTAATTTTGCAAAGTGTATTGATAGCTATATTATCTATTATTACCATAGGAGCCATGTATTGTAATATTACACTAACAGCACGTTCTATCATATCAAGACGCAGTCATTCCTTTGTCGTTTATTTGCCGCAAAAAAGCGACAGGTCCTAGTAATGATATTACATATGCACTCAGGGAAATAGACTCAGAAAGAAATGTAGTATATTGTATAGACATTTTATTTAAAGTCATAATATTTTGTCAGCAAAGTATGCATGCAATTACATGCACAAAACAAGCAATTGCACGAGCACAGCCAGCCTTACAGCCTTCCACTTTGATATACACACAATGAGGATCAGTTAACTGTGAAAAATGCATTTCTTGACTAATGATAGCTGCTGAAGTGTCATCTTCTCTACTTCAACGTGGGAAACATAGAGGCTGTTTGATTAGTCATGATCAACAGAAGGCCATTTGACTTGTCAAAACTGATTTCAGAGTGAAAATCAGATACATAATCCTTTCGTCTGTCTGTCACCAACAGCGGGATTCGTCTCCTTAAATCAACCTAACATTGAATGTAATGGGTATGATCATAACAAATCATCAGTATGATGACACACCAAGTGCCATTTTCACAGTGCAACAGTCCACTCTTTTTCTTTATCAAAGTGGAAGGCTGTAAGCTTCTGAATGACTTAGAAACATATAAAAATAATTCTTAAGTAAAACCTGAAAGCAGACTAGATTACTACAACAACTAACTCTAGTCTAGATAACTACAACAATGTAAACAATGATACTGTTTTTGATTGGATTGCCTGTAGATTACCTGTTTTGAAGTCCTTCCCACTAGATTTTCTGGAGAATTTTTTTGCGAAGACTAAAAAATAATTGGCCGAGTACAAAAAATTAGGAACTCCTGTGGTTCTCTAATTACCATAACAGCCAACCATCTTGGCTCTGATTGGCCCAAACATAGTCTATTCTCAAGAAATACCATGAGGTCTTCATTTATAAAGTGATAATAAGTTATTGAAAGCAATTTTCAATTCATTTTCAATTTCACATTCATAACTTCATCAACTTCGCCATTCCTTTCTCATCATGCAGTTATCAATGTAGTCAACGTAAACATTCAACAGTCACGTTTAACTTGATTATACATACATTGCCATTTGCCGTTTCATAAGTTTTTGGAGTAGTGTTACACTCATTTGCCTCAAAATATGCTATCGGGCGAAAAACCAATTTGAGTTTGACAATTTAATTTCCGAAATAACTGACTTGGCGGAATCACTTCTATCGCTTTGTTTTAATTACTGAGAATCAATGAATATTTGATGATTCTTCTTTTCCATTTAAAATGACAAAATAGTTGCCTTTCAATGCTCATTATCAAGTTTGAGTTTCACTCACTTTAACACCAAGCAATTTTATTCTACCTCTACAAGATGTGGTCACACTGTCACACAGAGTCTGATTGAACATGATGTCGTGAAATAATTAACTAAAACATATTATACGACAAGCATAATTGTCGTTGCATCACTGAGCACACCAATGAAGTATAAATTAAGGCCAAAAATAACCTTGACTCTCGAATCTTTGTTTCTACCCAGTGCTTTGAACTTCTTATTTGGTCCTTGTGGTCCTTGGTTCAACTAACTTAGTAAACACTAACCAAACTCTCTTGTTTTTTACTGTCTGACCCAAGGCATAGTTGATAACTTATTAACCTTATACTTGTGGGTCATGGTTGATTATCAGCTCTTTATCAATGAGGTCAGGGTTGTGCTTAGAGATAGATTGGCTTAGTACTGGCAAACTTTGACAAGAATTTGAGGCAGGCAAAATATGGCTGGCATGAAACATGCCTTATATCTGGATAAGCTACAGTCACTAGATGTATTCCTTTTGAACATCCAAATTGTTCTATACGTTTGTCAGCATTCAGGCTTGGTAATCATTACATTTTTGGATACATCCTCAACTTACCACATCCTGTAGCCCAGTTGTGAGTTATTCCTTAACCCTTACTGGACTAAAGGGACATTTATGAGCATCCCCAGCTTACTGCCTGTTGGACCATTTATGTCCCTAAAATCTGCTGTTGTCCCTGATAACGTGTTTTTGGGACTGATCAGTCCAGTAAGGGTTAACTTACAATGTCTCTGAAAAGTCAGCTCATTAAAGAATTTTCCAAATTCCCTTGTTTTGGTGTGGCATTTATAGATCAGTATTCGATTTGCCAACATTGGTCTGAGATTTGGATTGATTGATTCCACTACAATTGCAAGAAGAGGCACTCATCCCAAGATCAAGAGATATAACGCATTTCAGCCATAATTTCTATTTTTTGTTTGTCTTTTAGATAGAGAAAGAAGGCCATCCCTGCCTTGTTTCGTTGCTTTGTGTTTCGTTCTTTGGTTTCTGAGGCAGTTATTACTATGAAAGCTTTGAGGTTGTTATAGAATAGTGTCACAAACTTAGTAAATCAGTTTTAAAATGTGGCTTTGTATGACGCTAGTCATTTCATTACAGTAGACAAAAAACGAGTGCTTGCAGTTATTCTGTATGAGTCATAAGCAGTTTTTGAGGTCATATCCTATACTTGCAATGCTAGCAGGGAAAGCCATTTGACATGACATACTACTCATAAATGAGGTCACAAGGTACTGAATGACAAACGGACACTTAACTACTGTAATAACTTAAATGTTTTGGAGTCATTGGTGTTTCAAGCGTATTGTTTACTTAAAAAATTTTTGTCAGTGCCTTTCCTTCATCTTGCTATTTCATCATTATCCAACTACCATTGACTGCTCTCCGACAAATTCTGCTTATGGTGGTGGATTAAATCTGTAAGTTTAGAATGCTACATATAAGGTGAAACTTGACTATAGCTGAATGTCTGTAAGTTCTACAAAGAAATCAGAGAGAAAAAAAAATACAGATGGCTGGTGTCCCCGCAGTGAAGACAGATTTAAGCAAGCTTCACAAAAGTTCTGTACAGTCAATGGTCTGTACGTGCCTGATAAACTGATCATTCACAGCGACCTATTTGCTCCTATTAATCCCTGACATGTATTGGCTAAAGCATTCTTGTGCCTGAAAACTTCTCAGGGCAGTTGGAAAGAAGAATAGAGGACATGCCAAGGTGTGCACTGTCCTCGTTTCCTCTCATTTCCCTTCCTTGTGAGTTTTTCTTCTCTTTCTTCCTGGCCTTTCTCTCTTTACTTCTTGGCTGGTATTTTGTCGAAGAAGGATTTCTATACTTTCTGTGAGCTCACAGTGTAAGCAAGGCCATGACCAGTGCCTTGGTGACATTGCTTTTGGCCTCAAAGCCGCAGTGGATTCCCTGTCAGACTAATTCAAGCCACAGCGCGTTGACTGGCAGCAGAGACAGATGCCAAATGCAATGGATGTGGGTGGTTCTGAGATGTTTATTCCGTCAATGTGACACAAACTACATTTATATATATACATATAGTCTCAAAAGAGTCGAAGGAGTGCAAGATGGGCTAGAATGAAAATAAAACATGCCAGATGCATGCAAGACTCACAAGAAAGTAAGACTAACTTTTAGGCAACATCTGCTCTCATGCCTAGTTAAAAACCTTAGAAACACAAGAGATAGTCAGAAGACCAAAGTTCTAATCTGATTAATGAATGAGACTTCTGAGCGACTAGACAACGCCCGTAACATTCTGGAAATTACATTCGTATCAATTAAATAGAACTTCATCCTCCAGCTCTGTCGGCTTTTTTAAGAAGCAGATCAAACTCAGTGAGACATGTTGCCCCTAGTAAATCAGCCTTTAGGTTGTTTAATCCTGGCTGTCATGTTCTTCTTTGCTTTCCCTGTGACATTCTCATGACTTCTTGAGGATTACTGAAAAGCATCCTCTTTCTTACTCATGTTGTCATTGAATCAGGTTGCTCTGGGCCAAGTAACAGCAGCTCTCTCTAAATATTGTTCAATTTTATTGATTTACTGGAGTGGAGTGGGGTTCCCAAAAGAAGATGCATGTTAGAGTTAAGGAAGCTTCTTAGAAGGCCCGTTACAGTAAACGAATGACAAGTACTTACATTCAGCTGCTATTGGCCATCAGTGACTTCATAACAAGCCCAATCATATAAATTGAAACGGAGTGTCAATTTCGTCATTGGGCAACTTGTGACCTCACTGATGAATTCTAGGAGCAGTAGGTGACTCCTTTCGATGACATTGAAAGTATAGTATGATGTCATTAACTACATATGGGTAATGAAGAATAACATGGAGTAGATAGGCTATGACCTTACAAGGAACATTACATTCCAATTCTCCAAGCACTTGAAGTTTGTCTACTGTAAGAAGTCTGATTGCCACAGCAGCTGTAAGAATGAAGTTGGTTGAGACACACGGCTGCTCCTAAGTGCATATTCACTCACAACAACTACCTGGACAATGGACATATGCATTGTAGGTTGGCTCTTTTGAGAGATTAATGGCCACCAACTGGGTTGCCAATCGAAGCGCTTAATGGATTAATCCAAGGTCAATTGCCTATTTTCATCACTGATGCTTTGTAAATCTTGAGCCCTGCTAGTGAGGCTCTTCCCAAGATTCTCTGTGCAAAAGCAAATTCAGTTTTTCGAGTGTAATTGTTCCATTCTTCAAACAAACTGACAATAGTAACAATTTCCTGTAATTTCTGTTCTTGCTTTTCTCAATATCGCGCTTCGACAAGTGTTATCTCTTTTAGAATTGCAGAAGCATGCAGGGTTAAACATGCAGTTGATTCAAATTTTGCTCTACTGCATATTTACACAATAAATATCAAACAAGTGGCTTGAATGTAATATCAAAGATATGTTTGAAGCAGGTTTCCTTTTCAAAAACGAATCGAAGCTATTGCAAACTGTTGATCTGCCTAATGCCTAGATCACACGAGAGTGGTTAAGTGACGGCGAAGTTGTAGAGGTGCCAGGAAGTCAAGTTTCGCCCACTTTCGGCGTTTCAAGCCATTTTTGGACAATTATATAATCAATTAGAGGTTCTAAATCCTCGTTGATGGTTCCTATTACGACGAGGCTCTCGTTTTTTACGCCGAATCGCTCGTAATTACGGACGAGGCAAGAAGAGACTTGTGTCGGCGAGTTGTCAGGAGCCTCGACGCAGTTCCATTGCTTCAATGTTAAACTAGATTCGCCCAAGGAGTCTCTTTCTTCGCCCTAGCATGCTGTTGCTTCGCCCTAGCATCCTCTTACTTCATCCTAATCTTCAATTACGCCCAAGCAAATACATTTTACGGTGAAGCAAGTGCCTGTTTCGGCGTTTAAACAGCCTGTTTGCGTCGGCGAGTTGTTCTCTTTTTTCGCCGAAGTTCCATTGACTCAATGATAAGTAGCCTCGCCCAACCTGCCTCTAACTTCGCCCAACCTGCCTCTAACTTCGCCCAACCTGTCTCTAACTTCGCCCAAGCTGTCTCTAACTTCGCCCAATCATTTTGGGGGTCTTTCTGGTCTTTTGCATCGTGGCTTCTTCCTTCGCAAAGATTCAACCGGTTGAATCTTTGGTGAAGCAAGTTCTTGCTTCACCAAACGGTCACGTGATTTCTAGGAACTTTTGGCGAGGCAGTTTAAGAAGCGCCGTAGACGAAAATATCGTCGCCGAATTGTTGAATGTAGTTTAAAAACCTCCCTCTTTCCTGGAAAAGCAAGAAGCGACGCTACAAGAATGCCCTGTTACGTCTCCGTGAGAACTAGCCATAAGGCCCATTAATGAAATAAAGTATCAAATGAATAATTGCTTACAATGTCAGTATTCTAGTTCTTCCATGAAAAGAAATTTATTACGAAGTTACTCCAGTTGCTGCAATTATAATACAAGTCATGGTGGAATGAAACATTATTATGCTGTATCTAGATGCTTCAGATTTGGTTAAACTTTTCAAATTGAGGCTTTTTCAATGTTACATCAAACAGGGCTTCCTTTGGTTTTTTCTAGCTTTAATTTGTGTTCTATTTATTAGTGCTACAACCATGTAATTTCCCTTAATTTGCCCAAATAGAGCAGAAATCAAAGTTAATCATTTCAGAAATCTGCAATAGACATCCAAAGACAAAAATGATTTCTTGAAGATCTGGGAATGTTTGGCACGATTATTAAAAGTTTGAGTGTGTCTCTGTTGCAACAAAGGCATCAACGTTTTCGTCTTAGATAGGCCTGGATACTTCCAAAGAAATCACTGATTTGAAAGCTTCCAACGAAATCACTGATTTGAATGCTGAAATTATTCATAATATTAATGATTGATTCTAAATTCTATCAGACCAAAGAAGCATTTTGCCATTGTAGTCATGTAAGAAGATTAATATACGAACCCATATAGCATGACTTGTTGTGTAAAATCAATAAGGCCCAATGGTTCAACAGAATTGATACAACAATGTATGACATGCAGTGGCGTAGCCAGAAATCCATGAGTGGGGGGGGCCAAGGGGGGGCCAGGGTCTGAACTGGGGGGGCCAACCTTTCGCGGCATTTTTGCGACATTTTTGCGGCAATACGTGGATAGAAATTGACACAGCTTTACAAGTCTTAATCCTTACGAATGACTTAGCAATATTGACCATCTTATCTTTTGTGACTGATAAACAAAATGACCATACATGTACTTACATGTAAATCAGTTCTGACCTATCAAAAAATAATGAAACAGATTCTATGGTTCCAATATTAAAAGTATGAATATGACACCTCATCAATGACCATGAGTCACAAAGAGTATCTTTTGCAGTGAAATGGTCCTCTTGTTTTTTTCATTTTTTTTCATGACTGTCTTTGCAAGTTTTCAGTATATTCTGCTAAGAATGTCCTCTTTCTGATTTCCAAAGTCTAAATTGAAAATTTATGAAAGTCCTTTTGATGGAAGTCTACCCAACTCCTCAAATAGGCCTAAAAGGTAGTAGCAATTTGTGCAAAGACACAAATACCAAAAAATGTAGGGAAATTCCATGCACATATGAAAAATTTAGCAGTTTGTACAAATCACTCTGGTAAATCAGATCTGTTTAATTTGAAAAATTTCAAAGGAGCATTATTTCTTTAACTGAGCAATGGTAACGCGAAGATTTCCTCAAAACAACCTGATTATAGATGTTGCATGAAATCTCTAGATACATAGGCATACTGGAAGGGGGAGTAGTCACCCTCCCCCCAAAAAATATTGGGAAACACTAAGATTCGAGCAAAAAGACAAAATAATTCGGGCAGATGATTAAATAAACATAATTAACAATCAATAGTTTCAAAAGGAAATTCTTTTGGAAAATTATTAAATCTAGATCCTGAAATTAGGGCAAATGTTGCTCACCCCTTAAAAGGTTTGCGCGCCGCGCGATACATATATTGCTAGATATATTCAAATAAGAAAATTGTCAAACGCCTCAGAACTTTTCAGAGGGCAACTGTCATTCAAGAGAAAATCGGGTGTAAGCGAGCACCGGTGAAGGCCACAATGGACGTGTTCCAGGAACTGTTACTACTCCAATAATTTTTTCAAATTTTTCAAATCCGAAATGGGGGGGCCAGTGGGGGGGCCACTTATCCATTTGGGGGGGCCCTGGCCCCCCCAGGCCTCCCCATAGCTACGCAACTGATGACATGCATATCCTGTAATGTAAAAACGACCTGTAACTTTTATTTTAAAAATACTATAAAATTGATATTAAGTCCACTTCACACCACGGGGTATTTTGAATGATACCGGAACCGAATTCTAAATTCAATATATATAGATGTTGGTAGTCGGCATTTTTCAATACCGTACAATATTGAAAATGACAAGGAAAGCCTGCAATGAAAAGTTGTAAGAACAGTGAATGAACATTTTGACAAAACTTGTGGTTCAAAGAGAACCCCTATTGACTTTTAAGTGCAATATATTAGACCAAAGCAACTTGTGAGACTTTTGACAACCCCTCCAACATTCTGGAAATTACGTTGGTATCAATTAAATTGTGCTTCATCCTCCGGCTCTCCCAACTTTTTAAAGGGGGTAAATCAAACTCTGTGAGACATGTTGGCCCAAATTCAATCAGCCTTCAGGTTGTTTACCTCTGTCTGACATGCCCTCATCCTTCATTTTCTCATTGACATTCTCATGAGTTGATTTGGTTTCGAAAATTACTGAACAGCTTTCCCTCCTTGACAAATGTTGTCCATGAATCAGTGTGCTGTTGGAAAGAGAACTTCTTGATTTTGAACGTTTTGAGATAAGGCAACCCAAAAGAGGAGGATGTTTGGGTTTTAAGAAGCCAATTTAGAAGCATGTTTATAAGACTGATTGCCACATCAGCTGCAAGAATTATGTTTGCCAAGAAACAATTAAGGCTGCTCCTGCACATAGACATTCGTTCACATTTACTCACTACAAAAACGCATGAACAGGCTGCTCCAAAAAGAGATTAATGATTGGGGTTCCAATTGATGTGCAAAATGGATTGATGCAAGGTCTAGTTTTATCTCTCAGCTTTAAAAACCTTATCATTTGAGTCTTTAGGTGGAAGTATTTTGTGCAAATCAGTTTTTAATGTAATGTTTCGGTCATTAGTTTGAAGATGTTCGAACAAACAGACAAGCAGTGGAATTGGGACTGAATATTTATTGTAACTTGATGTAATTTCGGTGTTACTAGTCAAGAAGAAGCTGCGATTTTAATGAAGGTTTTATAGTTGTCACTTCTGGTGTCGACAAATATTGCCATTTTCTGAAATGTTTTTAAGCAAAATGAGTTTGCAAGCTATATGTTATAGATGGGTCTTCAATTGTTTTCGCCTTATAATTGCTGCCCATGACAGTTTAATTACTGCTTCGTAACTTGATCGGTTGTAAAATATATATAGATGTCGTTGCTAAGGAAAACTTCAAGGGAAAATATCTGAATATATTACATTTGCTTAATTATATAACTACTAGCAATGCTGTTTTTATACATCTTTAATGAATTAATATATTTACAGAAACTGTTATATATGTCTAAACAAAAAAATTATATGGCCAGAAGAAAGCAGCTTTAACTGTCCCCTAAAAGATAATTGCCCAGAAATTGGTTTATAACTTCACTTTTCAATTGGTGATAATGAGAAAATGATGAAAAAATTACGACATTCTTCAATCAAGTGAATCTGTGGCCCTTTTTAATATTGTGGTGAGAATTGTTTGAAAAGAAAAAACAGTTACACCCATATATAGTGTTACCTCATCAAAATAATTGTATGATTATAATATAGAATGTAATGAGAATCCTTTATTGATATTTACTACGTATAATTAAGACTTACGGTAGGAATTTTGTGTATTTTCACTTGCTTGACAACCCAAGGGAACCTTTATCTGATATCATAGATTAGTTTTGTGAAGTTGTAAAAGCTATAAAGGTATGACAGGCATGTGGTGAAACAAGACCACTTACCATTCAAATAAATTTCATGTGAAAGAAATATGATAATACCAAGAATTTCCTTAGAAAATGAAGATTGAGACAGATTAGAAAAATTATGACATAAACTGATAAGCCCATTGTTGCAAGAAAATTACAACTTTAATAGCCCATTACAAATTCAAAGGCACATCTCAATTGAAATGCTTGATACTGTTATTATGCCTAACCATGGCTGCTCCAATAAACCCAAGAAAAAGAAAAGCTATGTTTTGTTGTAAATATGTGACAGAGCGTATTTGTTATTTGGAAAATTTCTGCAAAACTTGAGTTGTGATCATAAATCAAAGACAGTAATTGTATTAATAAACTGAAATGCCTTTTAAAAAAGTTGTGGACTTTCAAAATTGCATTGGACTTCGAAGATGTCATTCTCTGTTTCAACCAGAATTTAAATGTCTTTTGTAAATATTAAATTAATTAGGCTACTTTTTACATATTTTAAGAATAAAACATGTTGGGAAATGAAAATATATCAGTGAATTTTGTTGCAATATACCAATTATCCCACGAACAACCATGCAGTTACCTGAAGAATGCAGTTTTGTAATATTAAAAAGATATGACAAGTTATGTAGTTTCTGCAAAAATGGTGGCAGTGGACCAGGTAGTACATCGAGCATGTAGAGTTATAGCTGATGCACCCAACAACATACTTTGACCCAAGCAATATTTCTTGGCAACATGACACTGATTAATGATAACCTGATTAACAACTAATGTGGAACTAATTTGCTGAGGTTTCACTCTGACAATTTGATAATCTGCACATAATATATGGGTCAAGATGTTGAGTAATGATTCTTTGTTAAATCAGGTAAAATTGGTTATAACTCTTACCTTTACCGACCTCAGGCCTATGCCATTACTAATTTCTGAACCCTTTTTTTAAATCAAAGCTGTGTTGTTTCAAGTGTTGCTCAATACATACACTTCCTATGTCTGTTCCTCTGCCCCCCCCCCCCATCATAAGGTTCCATAATTTGGGGTGCTCCTAACACAGAAGGGAAGTCCTATGCGAAGAAGAAGAAGCTCCCTCAGATATAATTGTGTGAGCTGTGCGAGCAGTCTGATTGATTTCAGCATGAATTAGAATCATAGTGATAGAAAATGATCATAAAGAATGACTTACTAATTGCCACACACTCTGTATATCCCTTCCTTCAAAATGCCAATTTCTTATGGGAACAGTCTACTCTGAGGTATAGAAGTTGGGACTATTTGACTGGGTGTAACAATAAAATCCCTAAGTGCCAGTTAAATGTTTGAATCCAGGCAGATTATAGGTGTCGCCACTTGTGGCATGTTTGACAAAGGTGACTCCACAAGCTTCTCCACAGCCTTTGTTCAAAACCCTTCCTGCTATTTATGTGAAAGAATCATAAATACTGGGCTTATATCAAATTGAACATTTTATGGTGATACACCATTTCTATCAGCTACTTCAGCTGTAAAACATTATAGGACCTCTCTGATGTGTGATGAAAATTGAAAATTGTCGACATGTTAGTCCAAATGACTGATTTGAGGAATCTATGTATTTTGTCAAGACAGTGTTCTGGCTGACCATGAAATTTTCATGTGTCTGACTTTTACTGCCTGATTTAGTCCTCATGGACAATTGTGTTGTAAGTTTCCTCCGTGATATGTTGGACTATTTGCTTTTTGAAATCAGACTGTCCCACCACTGCCTGGAGGCTTAATATACAGAGGGACAGGTACAGTCTGGGTTACTGTACTAAACGTATCCTTTTTCGCCAAAGATGTTACCCTGCATATTTATTGACGCTACTTGTTTGCCATATTTTTTAACCTTAAAAAGTCATTCAAAAATAGCCAAATCCCATAAAAGGAATATCTTTTTTTGCATATAAGCTTACTCCAATCCTGATGTGGGTGTTGTAAGCTGATTTAATTTTTAATAAGTCTGAAGACCTCTTTGGTGTTTTTTTGTTTGGTACCTACCGTTATCAAATGCTGAGTATGACGTGCACTAAAAATGCCGAAATCCAATGATGTAATGAAAATCATCCAAAAAATATATATACCCATCATGACATCAGTACGTTTTATCTTCTCAGATCGACTGGTCAACCTGGTGATTTTCTCCCTACGAAAAAAAGATTCAGCTAAAAAGTGATTTCTATTATTTTTGTTTTAACTTGACATTAAATTTTATACCAAAATTGGGATTACGTTTTTTAGAAAAGGTGCACAAGAAGATCTAGCAAGCTAAAGATCAATTATGTTTTGCCTTTAACTAATTTTACCAGTAAATCAGTATAGCCTCTTTTCTCTGTATTTACACGATGAAGGTGGATACCAACTTATTTTGTATCAAGGTGATTTGAAGGTAAAAAAAGAGGACATCTCAGGGATTGGTCTGTCCCCAATATTTTCTTTTTGAAGTCTTTCGTCCATTCTCGTTTTGCATCCTTCTCATCTTCTTGACCCTCTTTCAAGAACATAAGGGATGCGGGGGGAGGCATTAGCAATACATAGTTTCTATGAGAGTGACACCTGAAGCAAGGTCTTGATCATTAGGTTGATGACACTGTCAAAACTGCCAAAACTTATCTCATTTGGATCATGCACAGAGCACTGACTGAGAGCAGAGACTATTTATTCTTTATATTACCTTATGACACTATATATGCATGTACAGCATTTGCTTTGAAGTATACAGGCAAAGAAACTAAGCACATACTTTGTAACTATACGCTTTTGCTTCATGATCTTTGAGGATCCAATATTTGTTCCGAGTAATATAGGCAAATTTCAATTAACAAATGTTTGATACACGAACTTCATAGGCTTTAGCTTCTTATTTTCATCAAACAGTGTGTTTGATGTATGCTAAAAATATTAATGCCACAGGCTGTTACCCAAAATAAGTTTTCAAACGCAAGTCATCCTTTTTATGCTCATGCAAGTTACTAGCAAAACATAATCTTCAGTGTCACTCTCTTTGATACTTTTATAAACATGCTTATTCTTCCATAACATTGTGATGCACTGATTCATCAAAGACTAATTATGTTTGGTTTGTTTGATTAAATTTAGTTAGTCAATCCTAAACCCAAAATTAAATGGAAACATAAGCTGAGATACATGTATATGTATATCTCAGCTTATATTTTCATCAATTTTGGGTAAGTTCAAGAGATAAAATAATACAAAAAGGTCTGGAGAAAAAATTATGAATATAGAGAACTCTATCCATTGTGTAAATGAAACACAAATGCATTTCTAAAAAAGAAAATTCTAAAGTGAATGATCTGGAAAAGCCAGGAACTTGATTATTTGCAAGAAACCATATTCTCCTATTATTACATCATTATTATGTCAAAATGTCATGCCAGAAGCATCTATGGACATGTATCGAATTGTCTGAAAGAGTAATCACCGGTATAGAGGAGAAGGTGCGAGCTGTGTTTGTGTCAGATGTCTCTTCATATAAAGTCGCAACTTAATTCTCCCATATCCTTCATCTGGTCTCGTTTCCCTTTTCTTCTACTTTTTGGGACATTGGCAAGGACTACAATAGAGTTTCTTTTGGGATTAACATTTTAAAAAAGAGAATGATCTTTGGCTTGACGACTCCATTTAGTATTTTAGAAACAAGACTGACATTCCTCCTCTGAATTATTCTAATCACAGTGCCGTGGTACCTGCATTTAAGGACCCCTGTTGCAAGACAGACTTGCCTTACGTGAACACCTTCCTCCTAGACCAGGTGGAATTTTTAGTTCATTTTGCAACCCAACGACACACCGCACCCCCATGAGACAATGCTTCATAACTGCAGAAGAGGTGGTCTTATGTGTAACTCTTACCTGAAACATGTACCAAATATATGTGATATGTAATGTGCATAATTGAGATTATTCAACACCACATGCACCACTTTGTCTGCTGGGTGAGAAATAAAGATAAGTCTGCTATGAAAACAGTCTGATAATATCAACATGAAGCAACACCTTGTGTCAAAGCAACCAGGAAACCCTTGCCATGAAAGTGACAAATAGGACACCAAAGTCTCAGCTCCGATTATATTTGATTTAAAGTGGTGAGACTTCCCAGTGACTTGACAACCCCTCATTCATTCTTGAAATTGCACCAAAGCCAATAACATTGAACTTGATTGTGAGGCTACTTTTGGTTTTATAAAGAGTAAATCAACATCTTTTTTGAAACATGTCCGGACTGTCAGTCCCCAGATTTAACCGACCTTCAGGTTGTTTACCTTTGTCTGACATGCATTGCTTCTTCATTCTCATCAGTTTATTTCATTTGGAAATTACTGAACAGTTTGCCCCCCCCCCCTCCTTGACAAATGTTGTGCCAGAATTGGGATGCAGGGGATGAGGCAACCTGCAAAATGATTTTTTGAAAGACAGCTTGCTGCATCAGCTACAAGAATATATTTGCCCAGACACAAGGCTGATCCTAAGTTCATATTTACTCACAACAAATCCCAACATGATCAGGCTTCTCCTAAAAGAGATTAATGACATGAGGTTGGGTTTCCCAATCGATGTGCTTAATGGATTAATCCAAGGTCGATTGCCTATTTTTATCACTCAGCTTTGAAAATCTAATCATTTAAGTCTTTAGGTCCTTCCCAAGACAATCTGTGCAAACTAGGTTTTCTAATGTAATTGTTATGGTCATTAAGTTTCGATTCTTCAAACAAACCGACAAGCAATTAAATTTGGGCAGAATTGGTACTGCAACATGTCGCTGGAGTTTCATCACAACTGCGTAGAACTGATATGATTCTAGAATGATAGCAACATACAGCAGTTTATTTTACTTTTTGGGTTCCATAGTGCACATACACAATTTACATAAAAAATCAGAAACACAGCTTTAATCAGTCTTCAGCTGACTACTGGCCCACTTCATTGGGGAAATAGAATTACTTCTCTTTTTAAGTTACTGTAGGGTGGCTTTTTTCGTCTCTGCATATTTTGCTCCTGTTTCCAACAGTGCCCACTTATAACAAGTGGACTAACATACATTCAGATTAAATTATATATAGAAATAACCCAGACATGCTCAGTGTACTAGGACTTGTTCAAAAAATATTTGCAAGAACAATGGTACATTTGGATAGATAGCTTGTATGACCAGTTACATCCTGTTTACATACATATACATGTGCCTTTTCCTGGCTTGTAATTTTTTAATCTCCCAGGCCGGTCACTTCAGCAAAGCCTTCAGTGATTCAGTCAGACACACCCACAAAGCTGACCAATGAACAGACCTTCAAGCAAGTTATGCAAATGAGACCGATTTCGCTATTTCGCACTTTCCCGTAAAGATTACGGGTGTGATTCTTATATCAGTAGATAGGTCTCTCTGAGACCTTTAAAATGATAGGTCATACGTCTCTGAGAGGTTATTAGTTGCTTCGCAAATCGCCGGTAAACTTTTGAATGGGAGAGAAATACTGCACGCTGATTGGCTATGACGCTCTGACGCAAAATCGTATGATAATGTGCAACGATGGACGGATTCGTCTAGGGTTGATTCTCTGGGTGAGGCCGGTAGATAAACCCATGGAAAAAACCTTGTTATGCATCTGAAGATCATCCTCAGTAAGTCATTACAACAATGAAGACAATAGTCAGATAGTATTGAACTAGATAATATTGTTGAAAGTACATGATAAATCACATTCTATTTAAGATATGTATGGACTTTTTGGGCAGTCTGTTGCAATGACAGAAAGTAAGTGACGCTATACTTCTACTGTGGTCACCTGACACCAATTTCCTGGATCAGATTTAACGTTCATTTCACAGACCGTGAGCAGGTCTGGTTCCAACACTGCTCCCTGTGTCACCCCATCACACAACTCATTCTTTGGTCATCCAGACACTGGCTGCAGACACTCAGTGTTATATACCTGATGTCATAACTGAAGTGAACAATAATACTTACAAAGAGTCATGGTATAAAAATGATGTTGCTAATTATGGAAATATACAATACGCATACTAGTCAGTCGTCAATAATTTTCTAAAATAATTTACCACATTTTTTTTCTCATTTCTCATCTGGCAAGGTAATGTCAAACTTCATTTTAATTCCACATAAATGAAATTAAAAAGACCAGAATGTATTTTTTCCATATTTACAACACAACATAATTAATCATTCCTAAACACAATGATGGTACACTGAAATACAATTAACTTCTGTTTTAAGCTGCTTAACTTGTCCCAAATGATTGATATTTGTAAGATGAATGAAGACAGAGGGAAGTACAAATGTTTTGTGTGCTGCAAATTGGCAATAAGATATCCATCAGTCAAAGTAAGAAGTCACTAGGAATGTCGTTATAGCTGTTTTGCAAAAGCGTAGCACAAAATAAATACAGTGTACAAACAGATGCATATGTTAGATCTCACGTGAACTTTGTATATTTTTTGTGAGGCATCAGAAGATACTATACCAGAGAAAAATAAAGTAAACAAAAGTTTGCTTAGGAAATTTAATGATTTGCAATGTACATCTTCTTTGCGAAATCAATTTATTTCATGCAGTGGCACCTCAAAAACCATGCTGTAACAACGATGACCGTTCATATGTTTTGATACTAATGGTTACGTGGTTGCTCTGACATTTAGAAAAACAGCTGATGCATACGATAATTAACAAATGCAATATGCTGACCCAAACTATCCTACCTACAGGATGCTGATTAAGGAAGTACTACTGTAAGTTCGCATGACGATCTCATTAACAACTAATTAATTTGCTCATGTTTAACACTGACAATGCATTTGCATCATATGATGATATCTGTATGTACCTTCAGTTTCTTTTTTTAAATTTTATAGAATCTATGAGTACGACTCAAGGAACCTTACCCTATAGGACAATTGAGACGTCATGATTGGATTCTTTGGTAATTTGATAGACACAGTTTCTAACTGTATTGCTTTTACCTACCTCATTTGATAACTTGTTAACCTTATACATAATTATGGTTGATTATCAGTTTATTTATCAATGCGGTCAAGGTTTTTCCTTGGTGCCAAAGTTAGGCTAAGTGGTTGATATGTCAGACAGACCTTCTGCTTCTGGCTGGCAAATATACCATGTATCAAATATACCTGAGATGGCAGGCATAACATGTTTACCAAGAACTTACTGTATATATCTACTTTGAGAACGAAGCATGCTTAAATATTTGGTTCCAGATCAATAACCAGAAGGTTGAAACTTCATCACAATCTGCCATCTAAATGTATTCACTTTTTTTTTTCATACAAGCCCAAATTGGTTTAAAAAGTCTATCAAAGACAAGTATTTTGAATTTTATGTCTGGCAGGGCAAATTGACAATATGTGAAGCTTCCATGTGATTCATGTCAGTAGGAACTATTTAAAACTCGTTTAAATTTAGAATAATCACATCCTCCATCTGGTGATTCTATTGAAGCTCAAAAAGTCTATCAAAGACAAGTATTTTGAATTTCATGTCTCAGAAAATTCATTCCATTGCAGAAGAATCCACATTCTATTGAGCTAAGGTGAAGTTTCTTTTGCTCACGATTTCGGCTAATGTTTATCCGATATTCTTATATGCTTGTCCCTCAAGATTAACAAATTCTACAAATCTGTACTGTCAGCTAATAATTGTCCTTTTAAGCTGATTTGATAAAAGAGTGAACTTGTCCCGAATTGCTTGTGTTTTTCAAAAATCTTATTAGCCTTAGGGATTCAGAGATTTTTTGGTTCCGAACTTGTCTTTTTCATAAAAAATGTGAGTAAATGCAGTAAATGGCCATTTAAAGAATAGGAATCATACAGATTCTTAAGTTATATCTGGAAAGTTCCATATATATATTTCCATGTACAATGTATTTGTAGTTGATGAAATAATCATTGATGATAATGTATTTGGTCTTACAAGGCAGAATCTGACAATAATTAGACATACATTGTTGTAACATATATCTGAGCAGTTTGCATAAGAAACTTGGGGATATACTTAACAGGTTAAACATTGCCTTCATCATTTGCTTGATGACACTGCCAAAACTTTCAGCCTCAAATAAACACAACATTTCCTATGTCAGACTAGTTCCAGCGACGGAGAAGAAAGCAGAGACAGATGCTAAATGCAATGGATGTGGGTGGCGTTGATTCTGTCAATTCATCACGCACAACATTCACTCGAAGAGTTAAGAGAGTCTAAGAAGGGAAAGAATCAAAAGAAGCATGCCAGGAGTGCAAGAAAGTAAGATCAACATTTAGGCAACATCTGGTGTTGTGGCCAGTTCAAAACCTCCTGACACATGAGAGATAGTCATTAGACTTAAGTACTGATCTGATTAAAGAATGTGACATCTTAGTGACTTGGTATCCCTTCCAACTTTCTGGAAATTTCATTGGTATCACTTTAATTGAGCTTCCTCCACAGACTCCCCCAGCTTTTTAAAAGGGTAAATCAAACAAAGTGAGACATGTCGAGCCCAAATGCAATCAGCCTTCAGGTTATTTACCTCTGTCGGACATGCCCCCATCCATAATTTTTCCTTTGACATTCTCATGGGTTGATTTCATTTGAGAATTACTGAACAGACCTCCTGATAAATGTTATCCCTAGACCAGACTGCTCTTGAATCAGGACACTGTCGTAAATTATGACTTTCATCGATTTCTTGTCATTTTGGGGACAGGGCAACCCAAAAGAGGAAGTTGGGGTTAAGAATACCACTTGGGAAGCATGTTAAAAAGACTGATTGCTACATCAGTGGCAAGAATGATGTTGGTCAAGGCAAAAGGTTATTCATGTTTACACATAACAAGAACCTGGGCATGATCAGACTACCCCTTGAAAATATTAATGACCCCAAGTTGGGTTGCCAATCAAAGTTCTTGATATTTTTATCCAATATAAATGGCTTCCATGTCAGTCAAATGCAGAGATACTACTTTTGACTCTTTTAAATTTACAGAAATCACATTTTAACTGTCTGGAGATTTCTTTTTTGGTAAAGAATCAAGCTGTGAAGATTTTACCATGGAATGAAATTCACAATAAACATGTAGGTTTAATCTGTAAACTGCTGCTCCACCTGAGGCTAATTTACGAAATACGAATTCTAAAGTTATAATTAATGATGGCTTCTTCTGTTAGCTATTAATGTCGCTGCTTTTATTATACTTTCTTCTATTAAAGAAATCTCGTACGTAAAAAGTAAGGGTTTTATTGCAGACGTAAGAGTGGAATGTAATATCATCATTAAAATAAATAAATCTGAAAAGATAAATATAATAGCAATATCAGGAAATAAAAGTGTCTTCTGAGGCAACGGAGTAAATTTTGTCTTTTTATTTTAAATGATTTCACAAGACTGCACACAACCAGAAACAAGAAAACGCTTAATTCATAATTGACAGATCTTGGATGAGTGCCTCCTGTCAAGGAATGCAAGGATGTTAATAGACATCTGTTGCAGATTTCTTGAAGGCATCCCTTTGCCTTCTCTCTTTATAATAAACAAAAGGAATCTGTTCAAGCAGATGCAAAAACGATAAAACATGACTTTGGTTTTTTTAATATCTAGAGATCCAAAATCCACACACACGATCACACATTGTTTGTTGAATGATTGATTAAACATACGATCAGACCACAGCAGTTTCATTTGGCATGAGCTTTCAGGGACATTTGTAATACAGAACATTTCGGCTACATCTAAGATGGAAATGCATGCTTATTTTAAAAGAGCAGATGTAACAATATATTGGGAATGTTATGAAACCATAGCAAGGACATGACATAGTAATTCAGAAGCTAGTTGATAAGAATATATCCAACCCATATATAGCATATGCAAAATCTGCCTAATGGTCTTGACGCGAGAAAAACAGTCTGCTCAGGGTTATTTGATAGAGAGCCTTACTCCTCTTGAAAAAGTTATTATTTGCCACTCCCGAACTAGTAGGTATATACTATACAGTGAACTATTTTTCAGGCTTGCATCGAATAGTCTACCTATAGGGGAAAATTTAGGAGTCAAGTAGATTATTATGAAACTATACCTTCTCATTTACATTGTTTCTCATAATATGCCTTTTTCAATTATGTTTTTAATATACATAACATTTCAACATTACCAGCTTATTATCCCCAAAAGATTACATCGTCAAGACAACGGTCTTATAACATCAATTTATACCACTGAGAATTGGATTCAGCATGTCTTTATGTACATGTATTTAAATCATTGAATTTACTTAAACTTTGATAGGTTTGTTTCTTACACCAATGAAGCTGTTCATCTGAATAGGATGTTAATAGCCTAACCTTGGTTAAGGATTCTGCAGATTTCCTTCTCTATGTGAAAAAGATTGGCTGGCTTTTCCAGTCTCAGAGTCTCATTCAATAAGTCTTGACATATATTTTATTATAGTTTTAATGAGGTGTGACATTGAATTACTTACGGATTATTTGTAATTTCTGAGCGAATCATCCAATCTTATAATTTTGGTCAATTACCGTTTTCATTTTCCCAGGAATTACGAACTATTATAATGTTACTATAGTGTAATGAGTATATAAGTGAAATGTGCATCATCCCTTGGGGCAGGATGATGGGTGATTCATGCCAATGGATCATCTCCAAAAATATGATATTTATTTCATTATATCATTATTTGGTTCGACTGCTTGTGAATAATTCTCTGAACAATTATCTGATATGTTCATTGACTTTGCCTTACAAATGCCTGCTACCTGTTTGGGTGTAAATTATAATTTTTGATGGGTTTAACTCAGGTCAAAAGTAAAATTTGCTTTCCATCTATTCAGCAAAGTAAAGATATTAGACTAAAGGAAAAGCTGTCACGCCCTGATATGAAGGAAAATATTGTATGCTAAATCTAGAGATGTAAAATTTGTTGATGTTGTATGTGATTAAGGCAGTTTATCAGATGGAGATTCTATGCAAAAACTTTATATTTCAAGAAGAATAAAGAATCTCCCAGGCTTTACCAGCCTGCTTCAGTTTCGAGTGTCAATGAGCAGGCTACATTTCACTGGTGGTGCTGCCCCTAAAGTCCGCGCTCACTTGCATTTCTGAGGCAGCACAACACATTTTTGCTGCCCTACTGCCCTAAAAGCCAATTCGATATCCAATTTGATATGAATTTCGTCAGTCTGCAACCTCACTCTCTCACCTGCTTCTACAGCAGACTGTTTTCAGTCAGACGATGTCCTACACACAGTGATACATAAGATGTCATCGAAATTCAAAATATTTGCTTCACCAGACCTATTGTTTGCACGCTTTGCTTTATAGCCTAATGTTTTATGCAAGAAGTTAACAGAGTGGCTAAGCTAATTTTCCTGTTAACTTCCTCCCTCTGACCGATGGTTGCTTTATTGCAAATTTTCTAAACACGATACTCCCTCTGTCTTCATCTCTCTGTCATTCATCAACTAGAGGGACAAACAGCTGCAATCCCGCAATTGATTGTCTTCTTCTTTGGTTTATTATATGTTTTGTCACAAAATATAAAGTAACTGATTGCCATTTACATTGATGTATTGGAAAAACAACAAAGCTGCTGAGTTTGACATTTTTGTTGATGAAACTTTTCACATCCATTACAATACTGAAATGTTTTATCTTGTCCTACTATTTGGGAATCTCTCATGATATATTCATAAACCATCAGGATGTAAAAAAAATAATAATTATAGCTGGATGCAAGTAGGCTAAGTATATATATTAACAATTTACGTGACCTTTTAACATGCCATCTCAATCTTTGTTGTCATCAGGAATAATTATTATGACTGCATTTTCCTATGTTTTGTGCATTTCCATTGCATCAAAACTAACATCATGTATATACCTAAAACTAAAACACTGTCACACTCTTTCAAACTTAAGTGATAACATCAGGGATATTACACAGAATGTCTGGCAACCATCTAATAATATTGGCACAATTTCCTGTTGTAAAAATCATGGCCGATCAAGTGCAACTTTGAAAGCAGTTACAGAGCACTGCACCTTTTGGCTGAGTTTATTAAGCAAATAAGGGCAACAGTTCAGTGGATAGCATGTTATGTTTTGTTTTCTATGCATGGGTTCAAACACTATCAGGCAACATATCGACGGGTGAAAGCCATAAGGTTACAAGTGCCATTTTGGCCAAAAATGAGTTATGACTATTTTTGACTTCTACAAGGATGTATCCTTCATTTTAGCCAATAATGAACTTTTAAAAAAATTTATTAACCCTACAGGAAGCATTTTTAGAAAAGGGTTCAAGTGCCAACCTCTGATAAAGCATTGAGCCAGAAGGTTACAAGTGCCACAAAAATCGCCAGAAGGGTGCAAGTGCCAGATTTGCATCAAAGTATTTTCAACTTTGTGTTTGTTTTTACCCTCAGCCATGTTCACATGGCCCAGGTATTGCAGAGGGTAGCGACGTCCGTCTGTTTGTCTGTCTGTCCGTCCGTCGGGCTGTCCGTCCGTCGGGCTGTCCGTCCGTCCAGCTGTCCGTCCGTCTGTCTGTCCACCATCCCTGTGTACACAATAACCCTAGTTATTTTGTTCCCAGGATGATGAAACTGACATGGATTTTGTATCACCATAAGACCTTGAATGAGTATTGACATGGGTGACCTTGACCTACTTCTGTGACCTTGGCAGCCATGTTTGTTGAAAGCTTGTGTTCACAATAACTCCACTTATATTGACCCTAGGATCACCAAACTAACAGGGATTTCATATCACCATAAGATCTTGAATGTGTTTTGACATGAGTGACCTTGACTTACCTTTGTGACCTTGGCAGCCATGTTTGTAAAAAGTGTGTGCATGCGATAACTATATTGACCACTGGATCACCAAACTAACAGGGATTAAGTATCACCATAAGTCATTGAATGAGTGTTGATGAAAATGACTTTGACCTACTTCTGCGCCCTTGGAGGCCATATTTGTGAAAATCTTGTGTGTGCAACAACTCCACTTGTATTGACCATAAGATCATTAAACTCGCAGGGATTATGTATCACCATAAGACCTTAAGACATTGAAAGAGTTCTGAATTGAGTGACCTTGATCTACTTTTGTGACCTTGTTTGCCATATTTGTGAAAAGCTTGTGTACATTTTAACTGTATTGATCATTGGATTAACAAATCACAGAGATTGTGCATCATGGTAAGACCTTGAATGCGTTTTGACATGAGTGACCTTGACCTTGATCTTGAAAAAAAAAGCACTTGCATCAACAGGTATTTTTACTTTTATTCTCAGTCCCTAATCAACTTGCGACCTTCAAAGTTGCACATATTCCTTAGTACTATATATTACACCAGCGCTGATCAGCACATAAAAATGCCTCTTTTGTAAGGTCACTGCCCTGCAATTGGGAAGATTGGAAACCAGTGATGTAGTCAAGGCGAGGACAGCCGAGACTGAGGCAAGGCCAAGGATTGGGCCTCTAAGACCGAGACAAGGCCGAGGCCATTAAAATACGGTCCCGAGGCCAGTCCGAGGCCCCTACCACTTGCCCGAAGACACCAGAGACCGAGGCAAGGCCAAAGATTTGGCATCCAAGATTGAGCCAAGGCCAAGGCCATGAAAATATGGTCTCGAGGCCGGTCTCTAGACCTCCAACACTGTTGGAAATGTTTCTTGTTTTTATGATACTCCTGTGTTTTGCTTGCAAAATCGATGATAGGTGTTGCAATGTTTTATACAAGAAGGATAGCTAGTATCATTTACAATATTGTGGTACACGTTCATGATGACATTTTGAAAAATCCAACTTTGATAGCCTATTTACGACTATAAACATTTTCTCGATTTTAACCATATTTCCAAAGAAACCATCGGCAAATCACAGAATTGCTTCTATCGTAATTATATAAGCTGAACATTTCATGTCGTTGAGAAAAAAACTTCATAATTTATCATATCGGGGGGAAAAGAAGCTAAAACTCCGTATTATGGACAAAAAAGTGCACATACGTGTGAAATATCTTAAAACTTAAAAAATGTAGGAATTTATACGAATTTTGCCAAAATATAGAAAATTACAGGAGGCCCCAAAAATTACAGGAATTATAGGAAATATAGGAAGAGTTGGAACCCTGAATTATATTTATTTTAAATATGAGTTGTCCAAAATTGTATTATTTTTAAATTTTTATTAAAAATGCTGTTTTTAGATTCTTTAAATTAAAAATTTGATATTTGGAAATCCACCAAATTCATTATAATTTTTTTTCAAAACTGCCTGAAATTATTCATTTAAGATATAAATTACAAGCCCCCCCCCCCAATATCTGATGCCATTGCCCCCCCCCCCCCCCTTAAGAATTATCACTTCATAGACCTTCATCATCATCACAATGAGGCTGTGGGTTTGCTGTCATCCACCCAGTGTTTGTAACTGGTACCTAAGGCACCTATTGCAACCTAAACCACATTACCAATTGTCTACAGCAGCTACCAGAACCACTGCACTGTGCTTGGTACTTGTAACCTTCTGGCCACTCTTGTGGCACTTGTAACCTTCTGGCGATTTTCATGGCACTTGCACCTTTTTGCCTATTTCAGTATGTTAAATGTTGTGCATGGCTTTGGCATTCATTGTGATGACTTTTATTAGTTTAAGTAATCATCCTATGCCAAGATTGGATCTAAACAAGAACCTGTTTGCATGCACTGAGTGCACATGTTGGCACTTGTAACCTTCTGGCTCTTCACTCAAAAAAATTCTCACTGTTGCCGAAACGGCCAGAAGGATGTAAGTGCCATTAATTTATTTTCTGCCTAGCTGTTCATCTAAACTTCATTTAATCATCGTGTAGGCACGTTATAAAATTGCTAAAATACTCATATAATCTTAAAAGTGATCAGTAGAGGAGTTTCAGGCCATTTTTTGTTGTGACTTGAACCCTTCTGGCACTCACATTTCAGTGCGCTCCACTTCGTAAAAACCAGCCATAAGGGTGCAACCACCATTTTGCCAGTTTTCTCCACAAATAAAATTTGTAAAATTATTTTAAGTAATAAAGTCTGTGCCCGATTTTACACTCTAAAAAATGACACCAACATTGTGTTCCAAAATTGTGTAATAATCCCAGGAGGTAGAAAGAACCTTCTCCTGTAAAATTACCGAAATGGCACTTGTAACCTTATGGCTTTCACCCGTCGATATGCAATAATTGCAATATAATTTATGCATTATCATGATGGCTGTTGTGTTGGAGGGATGGCCCTGGGAATGGATGCTATTCAAAGTCAGGCAATATACAGTGTAAATACATGCTCATTCTAAAATTAATTGATCTCATTTATTAATAGAATTCACAGAATTGTCTAAACAAAAAATCTACAATCAGAAAATGTTATAACTGTTTGACTTCATCAAAAAAAGCTACTATGGCATTGCTACCACTTTGCATAAAGCTTTCCTTTCAATATGGTAAGATGAGAAAGTGCAAATATTTCCAGTCTCCAGGGGGATTAGGAATTAATTGCACGAACTATGGACCAAATTTAAAGAAGCGATTTTGGCAAGGCAAACTATGACCGCTTTTAGATTAGTGGTTTTGATTACAACAATTAGAATCTCATAGACATGTTTCGGGAACCACTATGCATACTTGCTCATCTTAGCTTGACACAGTATAGGGTGATATATTTCTTACCGTATAACACTGTAACCATGCATCACATCATGCAGTTTACTGGTTGTTCATTATTCGATAAATCTAGTAATGATGATGTTTTGGCTTCTTATGGTCTAATGCCACAAAGACTTTTTTTTCCTACTCACTTAACTTGCATTTTCTGCAATTCAAGGTTGCAAGGCAGACAAGAGCTCGTGGTAGAATATGCAGAGGCCAAGCGTAAAGAAACTTTGTTGCTATCAAAAACAACAGCTGCTTTTATTCAGTAAAAAGTTATTATTTCAATGAAGACTCATGTGTCATTCAGCTCATCTTTCTTTTTGAGTTGCATGATAAGCTCAAAGATGCTAAATGCAAAGAATCTTGGATTTGGATGTATCACGAAATAAATTCATTAAATTTTTAAGGAAATTGCACCATTCAACCTTGTCATAGTGTCTGCTCTCCTTCAGAAGTTCTCTGAGAGTGCTTGAGATTTCATTTAATCTTCTGAAGACACTTGATGAATGCGAGTGTTCAATTACAAATTCGCAATCCGCTAAAGTAGTAATGGCTGCCCGCAAAAGCAACCAATTTTCTTTGCAGCTGCACGTTAATTGTATGCTGGGATAATTAAAATATACTCTAGTGAATTGATTTAAAAATTGTTAGAATTAAAGGAAACAATTAAGAGAATGTTATTAAGACTTTGATATTAACATCTTTGATCAACCAATATACCTTGGGGGTCCTTCACCATTGCAAATGATTCATAAATAACAAGATTGCGATATACGGATAGCTTGGCCAGATTTGGAGATGAACAGACACATAAAAAAAAAATTTGATAAGGAATGGAGTTTTTCGTATTCACATTCTTTTTAACCAAGGTGGCATTTCTTTTGCATATGATTTAGGTTATCTTTGTCTGAAATGCTTATTTGCTTGTCCCCCAAGATTTACTAATTCTACAAATCTTTACTGTCAGCCAATAATTGTCTTTTTAAGCTGATTTGATAAAAGAGTGGAATTGTCCTGAATTGCCTGTGTGTCTGTTCACATTATTAGGCTTTGGAAATCTGAGATTTGGTTCTTAACTTGTCCTTTTCAGAATAAAAATGGTTGACTCATTTTGCCTGAAAAGTCCTTCTCAACTTTAGAGCAAGCCCTTTGAGGCTGTTGCTAGTGTTGTCAGTAGATTTTACTTAGAGCAAAATTAATGTTTGGTGTGAGAACCACATCAGTTATTATGTGTTTTTTTTTAACATGGTATTTGAATTTAAAGACCAGAAACCTTCAAAATATTTAAGTAATATCAGGGAAGTTACTTACACACATTTTCATGTATTTGTGGAACAATTTTTGATGACAATGCATTGGGTTATACAAGACCGGATCTGACATGCATCCTTGTAAAAGTTCTCAGGGCAGTTTGACAGGGAAATTAGGGGACATGCTTAAGTGGTTAAACATGGCCTTCATCATTTGCTTGTTAACACTGCCAAAACTTTCAGCCTCAAATAAACACAACATTTCCTATGTCAGACTAATTCAAGCCACAGAGCATTGACTGATAGCAGAGACAGATGTTAAATGCAAGGGTTGTGGGTGGTATTCATTCTGTCAATTCAACACGCACAACATAGACTTGAAAGAGTGAAGATAGCATAAGAAGGGCATGCAAGGAGCACAAGAAAATATGATAAACATTTAGGCAACACCTGGCGTCGAACCCCGTTAAAAACCACCTGACACACGAGAGATAGCCATGAGACCAAACTTCTCATCTGATTAATGAATGAGACTTCTGAGTGACTTGACAACCACTCCAAAATTCTGGAACTGTCATTGGTATCAATTAAATTGAGCTTCATCTTCAGGCACCACCACCGTTTTAAGGGGGTAAATCAAACACAAAGTGAGACATGTTCACCCAAATTCAATCAGCCTTCAGGTTATTTACCTCTGTCTGACATGCCACCATCCTTCATTTTCCTTTGACATTCTCATGAGTTGATTTCATTTGAGTGTTGCTGAAGAGATTTCACCTCTTGTTAAATGTTATCCTTAGACCAGACTGCTCTTGGTAAGGGAACCAGGGCCTTGTCGTAAATTATCACCTTCATTGATTTCTTGTCGTTTTGGGGACAGGGCAACCCAAAAGAGGAAGTTGGGGTTAAGAACAGTCATTCGGGAAGCATGTTAATAAGACTGATTGGTTCATCAGCTGCAAGAATGATGTTGGTCAAGGCATGAGGTTATTCATGTCTACACATAGCAAGAACCTGGGATCAGACTAACCCTAGAAAAAATTAATGACTGGAAGTTGGGTTGCCAATCAAAGTTCTTGGTTTATGAGTTAATTTCATTCTATGTTATTCAGCTGTACAAACATAATAGCTCCAAAGACTATTTTATACAAATTATGTTTTTAAAGTAGTTGTTACGGTCAATATACATGTTGTAAGTTCATATTGCCAAAGAAACTGATACTTATTCAGAATTTTGGGTAAGAAATCTTGTAAAGTGCTTCCATGTAAGTCATGTGCAGAGATACTATTTATGACTCTTTTAAATTTAGAGGAATCACATCTTAACTGTCTGGTGATTTCTTTTTTGTGGAAGAATTAAGCTGTGAAGATTTTACCATGGAAGGAAATTCACAATAGACATGTAGGTTTAATCTGTCATCTGCAGCTGTTACATTGCATGTTAATACAATTTAGCAAACTGCTGCTCCACCTGAGGCTAATTAACAAAATAAGAATTCTAAAGTTTAGTAAATGATGGCTTCTTCAGTTAGCTATTCATGTCCCTGCTTTTATTATACTTTACTTCTATTAAAGAAAATAATCTCGTACATAAAAATAAGTGTTTTATTGCAGACATAATATTGGACTGTAACGTCATCATTAAAATAATTAAATGTCAAAAGATAAATACGCTTCCAAGATCAGGATATACCAGTCCCTTTCGAGGCCACGGAGTAAATTTCGTCTTTTTGATCCACATAATTTCACAAGACTGCACACAACCAGAAACAAGAAAATGTCTCAATTCATAATTCGCAGATCATGGATGAATGCCTCCTGTCCATGAATGTAAGGATGATAATAGACGTCTGTTGCAGATTTCTTGATGCATCACTTTGCCTTCTCTCTTTACAATTAAACAAAAGGAAACTGTTCTAGCAGATGCAAAAATGATAAAAATGATTTTGGTTTTTTTAATATCTAAAGATCCAAAATCCACACACACATTGTTTGTTGAATGATTGATTAGACATACGATCAGACCAGAGCTGTTTCATTTGGCATGAGCTTTCAGGGACATTTGTAATACAGGGCATTTCGGCTTCATCTAAGATGGAAATGCATGCTTATTTTAAAAAAGCAGATGTAACAACATATTGGGAATGTTATGAAACCATAGCAAGAATATGACATAGTAATTCAGAAGCTGGTTAATAACCCTATATACAACCCATATATAGCATGTGCAAAATCTGCCTAATGGTCTTGACGCGAGAATAAACAGTCTATTCTGGGTAAATTAATAGAGAGCCTTCCGCCTCTTGAAAAAGTTATTATTTGCCACTCCCAAAGCAGTAGGTATACAGTACAACTATTTTTTAGGCTCGCATCGTACAGTCTACTTAAAGGGGAAAGGTGAGGAGTCAACTACATCATTATAAGACTACATCTTCTCATTTACATTGTTTCTCATAATATGCCTTTTCCAAATTAAGTTTTTAAATATACATAACATTTGAACCTTACCAGCTTCTTATCCACAAAAGATTATATCTTCAAGACAACGGTCTTATAATATCAATTTATACCACTGGGCTTCAGCATGTCTTTATGTATTGAACTTTTTTAATTTAATTAAACTTTGATAGGTTTGTTTCTTGCACCAATGAAGTTGTTCATCTGAATAGGAAATATCTAATATTAAAATAT
Organism: Platynereis dumerilii; assembly: GCA_026936325.1. NCBI lineage: Eukaryota > Metazoa > Annelida > Polychaeta > Phyllodocida > Nereididae > Platynereis > Platynereis dumerilii. Next base: position 122,595,065 of record JAPTHN010000001.1, on the reverse strand, counting down.
GGTTATGCTCTTTCTGGATGTTAATAGCCTGACCTTGGTAAGGGATTCCACATATTTCCTTCTCTATTAGAAAAAGATTGGCTGGCTTTTCCAGCCTCAGAGTCTCATTCAATAAGTCTTGACATATATATATGTTATTATAATTTTAATGAGGTGTGACATTGAATTACTCATGGATTATTTGTAATTTCTGAGCGAATCATCCAATCATATAATCTTCGTCAATTACCGTTTTCATTTTTCCAGGAATTACAAACTATTATAATGTTTCTATGGTGTAATGAGTATATGAGTGAAATGTGCATCATCCCTGGCGGCTGGATTGGTGATTCATGCCCATGGATCATCTCCAAAAATGTGATATTTATTTCATTATGTCATTATGTGGTTCAACTGTCTGTGAGTAATTCTCTGGACAATGATCTGATATGTTCATTGACTTTCCTGTATAAATGCCTGCTACCTGTTTTGAGGAAAATCATAATTTTAGATGAGTTGGACTCAGGTCAAAAGTCAAATTTGCTTTCCATCTAATCAGAAAAGTAAAGATATTCAACTAAAGGAAAACCTGTCATACCCAAATATGATGGTAAATATTGTATGCTAAATCTAGAGATGTAAAATTTGTTGATGTTGTATATGATTAAGACAGTTGATCAGATCGAGATTCTATGCAAAAACTTTAGATTTCAAGAAGAATAAAGTCTCATCCAATGATTTCCCAGGCTACACCAGCCTGCTTCAGTTTCAAGCGTCAGTGAGCAGACTACAGCAATTCACTGGTGGTGCTGCCCCTAAAGTCCCCGCTCACATGCATTTCTGAGGCAGCCCAACATATTTCTGCTGAGTTTTGCTGAGCACGGACCTTAGGGACAACTGCCCTACTGCCCTAAAAGCCAATTCGATATCCAATTCGATATGAATTTCGTAAGTCTGCACTCTGCAGCCTCGATCGATCACCTGCTTCTACAGCAGACTGTTTTCAGTCAGATGATGTCCTACACGCAATGATACATAAAATTTCATCGAAATTCAAAATATTTGCTTCACCAGACCTATTGTTTGCACAGTTTGCTCTATAGCCTTATGTTTTATGCAAGAAGTTAACAGAGTGGCTAAGCTAATTTTCCTCTTAACTTCCTCCCTCTGACTGATGGTTGCTTTATTGCAAATTTTCTAAACACGATCCTCCCTCTGTCTTCATCTGTCTGCCATTCATCAACTAGTGGGACAAGCAGCTGCAATCCTACAATTGATTGTCTTATTCTTTGGTTTATATGTTTTGTTACAAAAGATAAAGTAACTGATGGCCATTTACATTGATGTATTGGAAAAGCAACAATGCGCAATGCCATGTGCTAAGTTTGACGTTTTTGTTGATAAAAGTTTTCATTTTCATTACATTACTTTAAAGTTTTTATCTTGTTGCACAATGAAGGGATCTCGCATCATATATTTATAATCCATTAAGACAGAAAAAATTAGCTGAAATGCAAGTAGGCTAAGTATATATTTCAACAATTCTGTGAGCATGCCTTCTCAATCTTTTTTGTAATTATGAGTAATTATTATGACTTCATTTTCAAATGTTTTGTGCATTTCATTGCATCAAAATTTACATCGTGTACATACTTAATTGCTAAAACACTGTCACTTTTTTTTCACACTTTTTCAAACTTAATGGTGTTATTTTAAAAATTTTAGAAAATCATACCTGTGTGGATGGAATATGAAAATATAGGTTAAAAGAAACCCAAAGGTACCTTAATTGCATTATTTGGTTTTAAAAACCCATATGGACGGAGGCTTTAGATAACGCCTTTTGCGCCAACTGCAAAATTACCCGAAAATGCCATATCTCGAGAACCAATGCTTATACAGACTTCAAAATAGGCTCAAATTATTCGCAATCCCTAAGTTTATATTCGTCTTTCATAGTAAATATATGGCTATCTGCCTTATTTTTTAAGATATAGCCAAAAAACCTTGATTTTGTGCAAAACCTTATATTTTCGATTTTTTTGGAACTTTATAGGCCTAATTTGAAGAATGTTAGCTTTAAAAAATTTCTGCTCCACTTGCTCTATCATCCAAAAATTAAAGTATCATCCTAAACATTGAAGATTGATGTTGCAGTTTTAGCCAAATCAGTCTTACTGTGGAACAGTGTCTATCTTTGTCTTAGGTGATGTATGTGTTCTGGTTTTATCCTCGTTAGCACTGTAATGATTTATTTGTCTTCAGTCATTTCCTCATATTTTAAAGTAAGTTTCTTGTTGGTGTGAAGAAATGTAGGCCTAATTTTGTTAACCAATTTTCATGTAAGAAAATGTAAGGAGTCTCCTGGGGACAGCACATTTCACTATATTTGTAATTTTACTTTTTGGTTAGTTTCTTTTCTTATCTAGAGGACACTGACATGTTTTGCAAACTGAAGCAGCATTATCAAGGTTAAGCTGTGAATGTGTGGCTTCTTATGGTGGTGATGGATCAGATATTCTGATATACAAAGGTGATCTTGAATTTTCAACCTAATATTGGTAAGCAGAAATATTTAGTTCCCGTTCACAAAAAAAGGCTTATGTTTATTCCACCTTCTGTAGAAGCATGTCACAAATTCTAGGAATTGAGAAATTTTGTATTTTTGGCATGTTGTATCTCAAATTTTACAATCTGTCTATAATTCTATACATATGTGTAACATTTTTCTCTTTACTGTGAAGCCACATCCACTTTACAGTGTAGCCATTTTTCAAACAGACTTGATTTGACTAAATAAATAACCTAACCTGACGAATAAAACTTTTTTTTTTTAATTTTTAGTTTTTGCTACTTTACAGAGATTGTCAACATCTCTATTGACTTGCATGGCTAACTTGTTAGAGAAGAAAGATTCTCAACATCCCAGTTTCATGCCTGAAATTGTTTCTTAACAAGAAATTGATTGACTTGTTCTCCTCAAGTAGTACTTCCTGGTCATCTTTTGTCTCATGTTGTCTGTGTAACTTTTGTTTTTCTTTGGTTACCTGTTCATTGGGCAAAAGTCAGTTGGTTCAACGAGATACAGAGTGCTAAAAACAAAGTGCTCAGTCACAAGATGCTGGAGAATTCAATGTCACTGAAGGCATTCACCACAGAATTAAGCAAGGGGGTGTTGGAGAAAGAACTGTATTTTTTAAGAAGTCCCTGGGATTGGCACAAGGTCACTTTGCAGAGGTAGATGTTTCAGCTTAATCTTTCTCTCCTCAGAGAAACAGCTTACTCTATTTTCAGAGCTATATGCAAACCCAAACTTTGAGGGTATGGACCAATATTCCTGATAAAAATTTTGTGCATTAAGATGTCAGGCACAGTCAATACATTGTAAATTGTTTTTTATAGTCATACTACTGTTAAAAATGATTAGATCCTGTCTCATCTTCTTGTTTCTCTTAAGACTTCTTGAAAAATCCTGTATTTTCCTTTTATAATATATCATTGCTGCACAGTGGCATCATTGTAGGTGGGGCTGGTGGGGCATTTGCCCCACCACTTTTTGACCAAAGTATACATGTTTCTGAGTCAAAAAAATTATAATTTTTCCTGTGACATCTTCCACGAAGATGTGACGGCTACTTGCCCCACCACATTAAAATGAAACTGATGCCCCTGTTACTGCAAGACCATAGGAAACAAATGAATCTGATTAACAATCAATTTTAGAGTTACTTAGTCCATCAGGGCTGTCATTTTCCAGTATTTGACTTTTAGTATTAATAGATTCATTATTTATGCTATCCTCTTCAAGTTAATTTCATGCCATTACTGGCATTACTGCTGTCTCACATGTGAAATATAATTATTATAGTGTTGTTAATGTCACTTGTTTTATAAGCTTGTCAAAGATCTTGTCAGTGAACCTCAAGACTTTTAAGATAGCTCCACACAGAATACCACGCAGTTATATGAAACTAAATATTAATGTTATTGTCATAAGTAAATCAAGTATCTCGCTGATCAAATCAATTTAAGCATAATCTGTGCACGGTATGCAACAACTTGGTATAGTATGATTCAGTAATTAATAATATGGAATAGAACTGTCAAATGCATATATATCCTACTATTAATTCATGGACCCGTCCGTCCTTCACAGCAAAAGTATAGGGTGCCCATCCACAAAAACTTGCATGCAACCTTTTTTCACCCACTACAAGGTTTTAGGCTGGGTTTCATGTTCAAAATTTATATTTAATATTTTGCCCCTCCCCTACCGCCCATTTCACGGGTATCATGCTAGTATATTAAATGTAAACATAGATTGAGCAACTTTTGCAATTATTTAGGCTCTAACACTACACACACAGTCTGCAATGCGAGTTTACACTTGTATACTGTCGGAAAAGAGCAAAAAAAACAGTTTTTGTCCAATAACAAAAAAAGTATTGCACTTAGGCCTATAGTTACTATGAAACACTGATATAAAAGTGAGGATTCCAGTTAATTTGAGCCTATTCACAAGTCTCTAAGACCAATAGTTCTCGAGATATGATTTTTTTTGGTAATTTTCGTCATTATTTCTTCGCGTCAACCTTCAAAGGCTCCGTCCATATGGGTTTTCGGCTTATATTGACAAACGGGTGCAACCGTGTTGCCTAACTAGGTCCAGGTCACACAAAAAATGCCACACAGAAACATTTTGGAATTATCACCCCCCCCCCTATTAATTGATAACATCAGGGATACTAAACAGTGAGTTTTGAGATGTGATGACACAGGGAGCAGTACTGGACCAGACTTGCTCATGTTCTGTGAAATGAATTTCAAATTTGATCCAGGAATTGGTGTTGAGAGACTACAGTAGAAATTGTGTAACACTAAATATTCACTGGAGATGATGCCTCAGTGGTGATGAATCTAATAATATTGGCACAATTTCCTGTTGCAAAAATCATGGCTGATCAAGTGCAACTTTGAAAGCAGTTACAGAAATGAGTTTGTTAAGCAAATATGGTCAATAGTTCAGTGGATAGCATATTATATTTTTGTTTTCTATGCTTGGGTTCAAACATTGCCAGGCAACATATGTAATAATTGCAATAATTTGTCGTTATCATGATGGCCACTGTGTTAGAGGGATGGCCCTGGGAATGGATGCTATTAAAAGTCAGGCCCTATATTATACACCTATCTAAAAATGGTTGATCTCATTAATTACTAGAGTTCACCGAATTGTCTCAACAAAAAATCTACAATCAGAAAATGTTATAACTGTAAGAAGTTAATATGGATATGTGCTGTTTGACTTCATCCAAAAAAAGCTACAATGATGTTGCTACTACTTTGCATAAAGCTTTCCTTTTAATATGGTAAGATGAGAAAGTGCAAATATTTCCAGTCTACAGGGAGATAGGGAATTGCGCGGACCACGGACCAAGTTTAAAGAAGCAATATTGCCAAGGTAAACTACCACAGCTTTCAGATTAGTGGTTTTGGTTACAACAATTAGAATCTCATAGACATGTTTCGGGAATTGTGTATACTTGCTCATCTTAGTTTGACACAGTATAGGGTGATATATTTTTTATTATATAACACTGTAACCATGCACCACATCATGCAGTCCACTGGTTGTTCATTATTTGATAAATCTAGTAACGATGATGTTTTGGCTTCTTATGGTCTAATGCCACAAAGGCTTTTTTTCCTGCTCACTTAACTTGCATTTTTTGCAATTCAATGTTGCAAGGCAGACAAGAGCTCGTGGTAGAATATGCAGAGGCAAAGCGTAAAGAATCTTTGTTGCTATCAAAAACAACAGCTGCTTTTATTCAGTAAAAAGTTATTATTTCAATGAAAACTCATGTGTCATTCAGCTTACCTTTCTTTTTGAGTTGCATGATAAGATGCTAAATGCAAAGAATCTTGGATTTGGAGGTATCACGAAATAAATTCATTAAATTTTTAAGGAAATTGCACTATTCAACCTTGTCATAGTGTCTGCTCTCCTTCAGAAGTTCTCTGAGAGTGCTTGAGATTTCATTTAATCTTCTGAAGACACTTGATGAATGCGAGTGTTCAATTTCAACTTCACAATCCGCTCAAGTGGTAATGCCTGCCTGCAAAAGTGACCAATGTTCTTTGCTGCTGCACGCTGATTGTATGCTGGGATAATTAAAATATACACGTACTCTAATGAACTGATTTTAAAAATTGTAAGAATTAAAGGGAACAATTTAGAGAAGGTTATTAAGACTTTGATATTAACATCTTTGGTAAACCAATATACCTTCGGGGTCCTTCACCTTGCAAATGATTCATAAATAACAAGATCTCGATATATGGATAGCTTGGCCAGATTCGGAGATGCAAATACACATTAAAAAAAGTGATTTGGAATGGAGTTTTTCGTATTCACATTCTTTTCAACGAAGGTGGCATTTCTTTTGCTTATGATTTAGCTTATATTTGTCTGAAATGCTTATTTGCTTGTCCCCCAAGATTTACAAATTCAACGAATCATTACTGTCAGCCAATAATTGTCTTTTAAGCTAATTTGATAAAAGAGTGGACTTGTCCTGAATTGCTTGTGTGTGTGTTTGGAATATTAGCCTTTGGGAATCTGAGATTTGGTTCTCGACTTGCCATTTCAGAATAAAAATAGTTGACTCATTTTGCCTGAAAAGTCCTTCTAAACTTTGGAGCAAATCTTTTGAGACTGTTACTGGTGTTGTCAGTAGATTTTACTTTGAGCAAATGTTTGGTGTAAGAACCACATCAGTCATATTGTGTGTTTTTTTTCAAACATTGTATTTGAATTTAAAGAGTAGGAATCTTCAAAATATTTTTAAAGTAATATCAGGGAAGTACTTATATATTTTCATGTATTTGTGGAACAATTTTTTATGACAACGCATTGGGTCATACAAGACCGTATCTGACATGCATCCTTGTAAAAGTTCTCAGGGCAGTTTGACAGGGAAATTAGGGGACATGCTTAACTGATTAAACAAGGCCTTGATCCTTTGCTTGTTAATGCTGCCAAAACTTTCAGCCTCAAATTCACAACATTTCCCATGTCAGACTAATTCAAGCCACAGAGCATTGACTGAAAGCAGAACAGATGCTTAATGCACAGGATGTGGGTGGATCTTAGATGTTTATTCTGTCAATTCAACACGCACTACTTAGACTCGAAAGAGTCAAGAGAGCCTAAGAAGGGCAAAAGCCAAAAGAAGCATGCAAGGAGCACAAGAAAATATGATAAACATTTAGGCAACACCTGGTGTCGAACCCCTTTTTAAAAAAACCACCAGACACACGAGAGATAGCCATGAGACCAAACTTATCATCTGATTAATTAATGAGACTTCCGAGTGACTTGACAACCCCTCCAACATTCTGGAAATTACATTGGTATCAATTAAATTTAGCTTCATCCTCAGGCACCACCACCTTTTTAAGGGGGTAAATCAAACGCAAAGTGAGACGTGTTGGCCCAAATTTAATCAGCCTTCAGGTTATTTATTTCTGTCTGACATGCCCTCATCCTTCATTTTCCTTTGACATTCTCATGAGTTGATTTCATTTGAGTGTTGCTGAACAGATTTCAACTCTTGATAAATGTTATCCTTAGACCAGACTGCTCTTGGCAAGGGAACCAGGGCGCTGTCGTAAATTATCACTTTCATTGATTTCTTGTCGTTTTTGGGACAGGGCAACCCAAAAGAGGAAGTTGGGGTTAAGAACAGGCACTTGGGAAGCATGTTAATAAGACTGATTGCTACATCAACTGCAAGAATGATGTTGGTCAAGGCATGAGGTTATTCATGTTTACACATAACAAGAACCTGGGATCACAATACCCCTAGAAAAAATTAATGACCCAAAGTTGGGTTGCCAATCAAAGCTCTTGGTATATTTATCCAATATAAATGCTTTCTATGTTATTCAGCTTTACAAACACAATAGCTTCAAAGACTATTTTATACAAATTATGTTTTTAAAGTGATTGTTACGGTCAATATACATGTTATAAGTTCATATTGCCAAAGAAACTGATACTTATGCTTCCATGTAAGTCATGTGCAGAGATACTATTCATGACTCTTTTAAATTTAGAGGAATCACATCTTAACTGTCTGGTGATTTCTTTTTTGTGGAAGAATTAAGCTGTGAAGACTTTACCATGGAAGGAAATGCACAATAGACATGTAGGTTTAATCTGTCATCTGCAGCTGGTACATTGCATGTTAATACAATTTAGCAAACTGCTGCTCCACCTGAGGCTAATTAACAAAATAAGAATTCTAAAGTTATAAGGAAATGATGGCTTCTTCAGTTAGCTATTAATGTCCCTGCTTTATTATACTTTTCTTCTATTAAAGGAAATCATCTCGTACGTAAAAAGTAAGTGTTTTATTGCAGACAATTTATTGGACTGTAATGTCATCATTGAAATAATCAAATCTCAAAAATTTCAAAAGATAAATACAATTGGAAGATCAGGAAATAGCAGTCTCTTCTGAGGCCACAGAGTAAATTTCGTCTTTTGATTTCACATGATTTCACAAGACTGCACACAACCAGAAACAAGAAAACTTCTTAATTCATAATTCGCAGATCATGGATGAATGCCTCCTGTCCATGAATGTAATGATGTTAATAGACGTCTGTAGCAGATTTCTTGAAGGCATCACTTTGTCTTCTCTCTTTACAATTAACAAAAGGAAACTGTTTTAGCAGATGCAAAAATTATAAAAAATTATTTTGGTTTTTTTAATATCCCAAGATCCAAAATCCACACACACATTCTTTGTTGAATGATTGATTAAACATACGATCAGACCACAGCAGTTTCATTTGGCATGAGCTTTCGGGGACATTTGTAGTACAGCGCATTTCATCTTCATCTACGATGGAAATGCATGCTTATTTTAAAAAATAATGTGCAAGCACTATAACAGCTGCTTGTAGACTTAGTATCTATCTATCTATCTATCTAGGTATCTATATATTTATCTATCTAATTTATTTATCTATCTATCTATCTATCTAATTACATGTATACCTTCCCTCCCTCCTTTCCTCCTCCTCCCTTTTTCCTTCCCACTTTCCTTCCTTTTTTCTTCCTTTTTTACTTCCTTCATTCCTTCCTTCATTCATTCATTCATTCATTCCTTCCTTCCTTCATCCCTTCCTTCATTCATTCTATTGAATCTGTAAACACTGGATCTGACTGCTGCTGTTGGTGCTGGTTTCACTGCAGCTGTTCATTTGAAATTCACGCCAAAAACAAACATTTTAGTTTAATAAATAAAAAGTTTAATGTCACAAAAGTTTACCAAAAGTTGATGGAAGCAAGATAAAATTATATTGAGACTGTATACTAAGTTTCAAAGTGATAGGTGAAATAGTGCGACCTCCTGTATGGTCAGAAGCTTACCAAAAATTCCTCCTGCTATACAGGCTGCAAGCAGCTGTAAGAAGCAGATGTAACAATATATTTGGAATGTTATGAAACCATAGCAAGAATATGACATAGTAATTCAGAAGCTGGTTAATAACCCTATATCCAACCCATATATAGCATATGCAAAATCTGCCTAATGGTCTTGACGCGAGAAAAACAGCCTACTCTGGGTTATTTAATAGAGAACCTTCCATCTCTTGAAAAAGTTATTTTTTGCCACTCCCAAAGCAGTAGGTATACAGTACAACTATTTTTCAGGCTCGCATAGCACAGTCTACTTATGGGAGAAAGGTGAGGAGTCAAGTAGATCATTAGAAGACTATATCTTCTCATTAACATTGTTTCTCATAACATGCCTTTTCCAATTAAGTTTATAAATATACATAACATTTCAACATTACCAGCTTCTTATCCACAAAAGATTACATCTTCAAGAAAACGGTCTTATAATGTCAATTTATACCACTGGGCTTCAGCAGGTCTTTATGTATTTAACTTTTTTAGACATCACCAAGATACTTCTACCATTGGAAAACCGGTATCTAATTGACAATATTGCATGTTGGCGCCCTGCTGAGGATTAAAACTGTTTGCAACAGCAAACAAACAATCAGATTATTGTTTATTTTGCTAAAATTATATGTTGAAACAAATAATAGAAGAAGCGTATGATGTCTAAGTCAGTTAGACACTGATTGGGAGGGTCCTAACATGCATTTTTGTCAGAAATGTATGTTAAAACCCTCCAAATCGTGTGTCTAACTAATACGAATTTAATTAAACTTTGATAGGTTTGTTTCTTACACCAATGAAGCTGTTCATCTGAATAGGAAATATTTTATATTAAGATATGGTTATGCTCTTTCTGGATGTTAATAGCCTAACCTTGGTAAGGGATTCCACAGACTTCCTTCTCTATTAGAACAAGATTGGCTGGCTTTTCCAGTCTCAGAGTCTCATTCAATAAGTCTTGACATATATGTTATTATAGTTTTAATGAGGTGTGACATTGAATTACTTATGGATTATTTGTAATTTCTGAGTGAATCATCCAATCTTATAATTTTGGTCATTTAACCGTTTTCATTTTCCCAGGAATTACGAGCTATTATAATGTTACTATAGTGTAATGAGTATATAAGTGAAATGTGCATCATCCCTGGGGGCAGGATGATGGGTGATTCATGCCAATGGATCATCTCCAAAAATATGATATTTATTTCATTATGTCATTTTGTGGTTCAACTGCTTGTGAGTAATTCTCTGGACAATGATCTGATGTGTTCATTGACTTTCCTGTACAAATGCCTGCTACCTGTTTCAAGGTAAATTATAATTTTAGATGGTTTGGACTCAGGTCAAAAATCAAATTTTCTTTCCATCTATTCCTCAAAGTAAAGATATTGGACTAAAGGAAAAGCTGTCATACCCAAATATGATGAAATATTGTATGCTAAATCTAGAGATATAAAAAATTTGTTGATGTTGTATATGATTAAGACAGTTGATCAGACTGAGATTCCATGCAAAAAGTTTAGATTTCGTTAAGTCTCATCCGACGATTTCCTAGAAACTGTGATACATAAGATGTCATCAAAGTTCAAAATGTTTTCCTCACAAAATCTTTTATTTGCACGGTTTGCTCTATAGCCTTATGTCTTATGCAAGAAGTTAACAGAGTGGCTCAGCTAATTTTCCTCTTAACTTTCTACCCCTGACCGATGGTTGCTTTATTGCAAATTTTCTAAACACGATACTCCCTCTGTCTGCATCTGTCTGCCATTCATCAACTAGTGGGACAATCAGCTGCAATCCTACAATTGATTGTCTTATTCTTTGGTTTATATGGTTTGTCACAAGAGATGAAGTTACTGATGGTCATTTATATTGATGTATTGGGAAAACAAAAATAAATTAATTGCCATGTGCTGAGTTCAACTTTTTGTTGATGAAAGTTTTCACATTGATTACTATACTGAATATGTTTTCATTTTGTCCTACTATGAGGGGACTTTACATCGTATATTTATAAACCATCATGATATATATAACATTGTTTGAAATTCAACAAATATAATATAAGTGGACCATTTGACATTCCAAATCAATCTTAAAATTGTTGTAGCAGTGATGGCAGCATTTTCCTATGTTTTTTCATTTTCCATAGCATCAGAAGTAACAACATCATGTATATACTCTATACTCAAACACCATCATAGTCTTTCAAACTTAAGTGATAACATCAGAGATATTACACAGAATGTCTGGCAACCAGTGGCAGGCTGACCAAAGAATGAGTTGTGTGATGGGGTGACACAGGGAGCAGTGCTGGAACCAGACCTGCTCACGGTCTGTGAAATGAATGTCAAATTTGATCCAGCAATTGGTGTTGACAGACTATGGTGCAATATGTGTAACACATAATATTAACTGGAGATGATACCTCAGTGATGATGATGCTGGCACAATTCCTATTGTAAAATGAATGGCAGATCCTGGTACAAACTTCAAACGAAGTTGCAGAACTCTGTGACTTTTGGCTGAGAGAGTTTAATAATAATAAAATTAAGAGTAGAGTGGATAGTGTTATGAGTTAGCAATCTTGTCTTATGTGTATGGGCATTACTTCAACCATTGCAAGGCAGCAACTATGATGTAATGGTTGCAATGATTTTCCATTCATTGTGATGAATGCTGTATTGGAGCGATGGGCCCTGGCATTGATACTATTTTAAATCAGGCTATACATAGGCCGATTCCGAAATTACTTCATCTCATTAATTCCCAGGACTCACAAATTGACAAAGCTATAAGGATGATAATACAGATCTTTGCTGTTTGACTTCATACAAAAAGCTACTATGGCATTGCAACCGCTTAGCATAAAGCTTTCCTTTTAATGTGGTTAGACGAGAATGTGCAAATATTTCCAGTCTCCGGGGAGATTAGGAATTAATTGCTTCCATGGACCATAGACCAAATTTAAAGAAGCAATTTCGGCAAAGCAACCTACCACAGCGTCTAAACTAGTGGTTTTGGTTACAACAATTAGAATCTCATCAACGTGTTTCGGGAACCACTAGGCAAACTTTGTGATCTTAGCTTAACACGGTATCCTGTGCTATAATATACAGTACAACCCAAAATAATGTATGATTACCCCAGCAGGAAGGAAGAATCAGCCACTACTTTACCCTTTCACACCTTTTGACTACCCCCGAATCACTTCCTACTTTTACCTACTTGAAACTACCTTTTAAAATTACATTAAAATCACATTTAAACAACACCAATTTAAAATCAATCATCCCCATTGTGTTTGATTTACTTGATATTTTGCACCTCTGCTAATTGCAGTTACATTGGTAGCTGTCTAAATAGAGTTCTTAATGTAGGCTAAGGTTGTTGTAAGGAGTCAAACGGAGTTGTGAGGAGATTTGGGGTGGAGAGGAGAAAAGAGGGCAAAATAGGTAAACAGAGGACTTCTGACAGAAAATTTTCTTACTTTATTTTGGGTTGTACTGTATTTTTTACCATATAATACTGTGACCATGGCGTCACATCATGCAGTCTACTGGTTGTCCATACTTCTATACACAACTTTATTGCAGTAATGATGATGTTTTTGATTCTCGTGGTCTAATTTCACAAAGACTTTTTTATCTGCTCGCTTAACTTGCATTTTTCTAATTCAATGTTCCAAGGCAGGAACGAGCTCTTGGTAGAATATGCAATGGTTGAGCATAACAAAACTGTTTGTTGCCATCCAAAATCACATCCTCTTTTATTCAGAAAAGTGTTATTATTCTCATAACTTATTTCAATGAAGACTCATGTGTCATTCAGCTCATCTTTCTTTCTGAATTGCATGATAAGCTCAAAGATGCTCAATGCAAAGAATCTGGGATTTGTAACACGAAATAAATTCATCACATTTTTGAAGAAATTGCACCATTCAACCTTGTCATAGTGTCTCCTCTCCTTCAGAAGTTCTCTGAGAGTGCTTTAGATTTCATTTAATCTTCTAAAGGCACTTGATGAACGCGAGTGTTCAATTTCAACTTGCAATCCGCTCAAGTAGTATTGGCTGCCTGCAAAAGCAACCAATGTTCTTTGCTGCTGCACACAAATTGTATGCTGTGATAATCAGAATATACTCAAATGATTCTATTGAAAAATTTGTAAGAAATGGAGATTTTATTATTGTTAATACTAATCCTGAATGCGAATAGTTTTCTTAGACATGTTTTCTACCAATTTAAAGATCTTCTTATTTTGGCTCTCATTCCAACAAGCTCACCTGCATGAAACGTCTTTCCCAGTTAATAAATTAATAATTAAGGTAAGAATTCTGTAAATGATCCAATGTCACGACATCGCTATTCCATTTTTAGGCGTAGTTGCCTACTTTTTTGCATTCTAATGATTGTGTTCGCAATGGGTAACTTCTGATTAAATTAAAGTAAACATTTAAAAAAGTTTCCCAAGAGAAAAGTTACTATGGAACATCAATATCATTCACAAGTCAGACAGCGTCACAGTATATAATAAAGATATACTTATGCATCATGCCACTCAGGCCGCCGGTGCATTTTCAGAAAAGTTCAATAAACCTTTGAATTGGCGCCAAGCTGTCAGTAATATACTCTAATGACCCATAAATGTATTCCTTGCATTTGGGCTGTTATGGCACTACCCTTTGATATCTGACAATGCATTTATGAGTCACGAAACCAGTGCAGAAGCATCTTGAAGCTTTCTCAAAGCCACCTGGATCCTATGCTTTTAGTATTTTACATAGGAACATATATGGTCTTTATAAAGCATTGCATCTTTGGTAATATACCAGGGCGTAATGGAAAAGTAGATGTGTTTGAGCTGAATATCCAGTAGAAAATCTCTCAATGAGAGCAATGGAATGTTCATTGTGACTCAAATTTTTTCAAAGTGAGAAAACCTCAATAAATTTAGCTTGAAATTCCAATGGACAAATGAATCTATGTATAGTTCGTCCAGAAAACGTAGTATTTTGAATGCAGAAAATTATCAGAAAGTGTGGACGAGGTCATACTTCCCTGTAGGAGCCAAAGGAAATGTGATTCCTTTGCCCAATGACACCAAACATTCGCTCTTAATTCTCATTCGACCTTGAGCCATGCATAAGGAAAATGTTGGATGATCTCAAGCAAAAGTTGGAAACTTAATGATTTCCAGGTCTCCTTGCACAAGGTCATTGGCTTAATGAAAATAGAAAGGCCCTTGGGCTGAATGTGTCATCAACCATTACCCCACATTTTAGTATAAGTTTTTCTTAGTTTTAATTTGTTGCGCTTTTTTTTTTGTAAGTGCATATTAAGCTCTATATAAGTATCTTGTTCACCCCCTTTTACTGCCATTTCTTTAATAATTTTTATATATGAGATATTGATGAATATCCTTTTTAGGTGTGGCGTACGCACATGATCGTGGGTTCAAAGTTCAAGTCATGGCATCGATGAAATTGGCAGATCATCCATAAATGGGAACTTGGCTATATGAACTTGAAGTGATGTCAATTGTAAATGCTTGACAAAGGGGTGGTTTAGATTTGCTTCGTGGAGAGCTGAGAAAGATTCAAGCTTGAATAGGTCTGCCAAAAATCTCAATTGTGAAGTCTGCTGAGCTCATAGGAGGACCACAGACATTTATTATCGTTTTCATAGCTACGTGTTTTTCAAGTTTGCAATTTGCTTTATTCCAAAGCTGTGATGTCAGGGATTTAGTAGAATAATTTTGTTTATTACAAGCACAGATTTCAGGAAACTGACATATGGATGATGTATGTTTCACTTGTTCAGCTTGCCCTGGCTGAAAGATAACTAAATAACTGTAACTGAAACAAACAGACTACTTAGCCTCAAAGGAAAACTTTGCAATTACTGACAAGAAAATTCTTTGAAATTGTTTGTTTGGAAAACAATGAGGTGCAACACTCAGCTTAGACATACACTGTTTGTTGTGGTTGTTCACAAATAGTAACATTGCCTGACAGTTTTAAATTCCTTTGTCATTAACTGTGATGTCAAACTCTGAACTGATATGTCACGGATTGAAGATTAGACCAATCACATAGACAGATACCCTCTGATGTCACGGTTTAGCTGCAAAACGAAGTTTTCAAAAAACATGTAGCTATGAAAACGATAATAACCAAAAGAGGCGCATACATTTTGTCAACAAGGATATGGTATTTGCTTTGCAATTTCCCAAGAGCACATATGATACTGGCAGTTGGAGTGACAGAAGGATCGACTCTGTAACTTGCAAAAAATGTTCGAACTTGCTTGTAAAACTTTCTGAATTGCAACTGTCAAGTGACTGTCATACTCTACTTGAAGCAACTAAGGCACTTTCCCCTTCGAAGATATTGCCTTTACACTTAGTGTCCTAGCTATTTTTGTCATTCATAGGGGAGGGTTCTTAAATACATGTACATGGTGTAACCGTTTTCGATTGATGACTTTGTTTGTAGATAAACATTGCAGAAAGAAATTTTCACTCAAATTTTCTTCTTACTTGCCAGCTAACCACCAAAATGTTGTTTTTTTCCATATCGATTCTAATATTAGGGATGCCAGAATCAAAGTCAATATTCCCAATTTCTGGAAATGCCATTATTTGCCAATTTATCTTTAAGGTTCTGTAATTGTTTATCTGATGAGATAATATTCGTCAAAATACAAGGTAATGAAATGTGATTTTCTTTGTGAATAAAATGATTAAATATCATTTGGGAAATATTAGCATCGATCTGTCAGCCATACGCACAATAACTCTCAGTGCTGAAGAATTCCTTGTCATGCCGAGTTGGTCAGTTGACGACGCTCCATTAGTCTGTTAAATACCTGCAAAAGAAGAAAAAAGAGTGTCTGCCCAGCCGACTAATAAAAGTCAAATTATCAAATATATCATGTTAAATAATATAATTCTGTCTATCCACATCCCATAGGCATTATTAGACTACAAATATGTTTTGCAATGCACAATAGTAAATGCGCAAGGTGCCATACTTCTCACGTGGTCTGAAAATTTCAGAAGCAAAGCATGGTCTGACCCATTTCTCTGATCAGCTGAACAGACTAAGGTCTTGGACTCTTGGTCTCACTGAACCTGCTGCAGTTGACTTATAGATCTTTGTGGATCAGCAGCCCACATCATTTTCGAAATTAACTTTCAACTTGCACATGTGATGTCACTGGCTTAAACGTATTTTAATGATTTGTTTGCATCAGTTAGTGTTTATTGGTTAAGTCAAGCATTTATATACCTATCAGCATCTACAGCTGTCAATAAACAACTAGATCTAACCTTTTTTGCAAGATCTGCACCTAATTAGAGGATTGGAAGACAAACAGGTAACTGTGAATGACTTCGAAAAGCCAGTTTGGAAGTTGAAAATGAAAAAATCAAGACTTCCACTGGACTGCCAATCTGCAATGATCTCTAATGTTGTTGTAATGCTATTTTCTTTCAAAGTGACATTTAGATATTCAGCAATCACTTCTGTCTTACAAATTAACATCGAAAAAAGACCGATATCAGATTCTCATGCAGAATATATTCATGCACAACAGAATGATTCTCGAAAAGAATAAACCAGGAGGCTTCTCAGTCATCACGCTATTATATAATTAATATCCCGGCTTGCGTGACAACATTCATCTCATGGTATTTCCTTTACTTGGAAAATCTTTTGTAGTAGCCTTGCTACAAGGTGTATATCTCTCAGAAGTATTTTAATCAACTACGGAGACAGAATATTCGAAAATAATCTACCATATATATTGTTTTTTAAATGGTGTCCTTTTAATCTTTGTTGCATTTTGCCAGACAGTTCTAGATCATTTGCCTTTTCAACAGTAAGGATCTGATTCCACCCCTGCCAGAAACAATATCTCAACATTTTCACATTCTCACATTGGCCTTGAGTTAAGCTGTTAAAACAATGTTCTGTCGCCTGATCTCGGAGAAGTGCAGACGGAGTTTTCATGATTCCTGGCTGATTCTATCTTGAATTTAACAAGGTTATTAACATGAAGATTTAATGCAAAGATCAATCAGGAATTTTCAACGAATTTAATCAAACCTGTAGAAGTGGTATATTCATTCAATTCTTTCCAGTACATATCAATGTCATTTGTTGCAGTGTTGTGAGCGAATTAATTTTAGAGTTGTTTGATTTGATTTACAAAACAAAAATATGTTACTTATGGCTGAAAGGAGAAAAGGTGAACTCATGTATATAAGATGGGAGTCTGGAATATATAAAAATATATATATGCTTAAGGGCCTTGATTAGGGAATGACACATCAGCCTCCTGCAATCACAGCTAAGTGTGATGTCGTTATATCAAATAGGAAAGATATGCTTTGACAGCATTCCTATATGAGACGTCATGAAATATGGGAAGGACAGGTGTGAAAGGGACTCCTCTGGGAGGTGTTGTAGCTCAACGCCTATCTTGGTAATCAGATACTCTGAGTTTGTCTCACAGGCAACTATCTAGTATCTACTGCACTGTAACTTCTTGGTTTGAAATAAGCTTTTGGGTGGACACTGGACAGTGTCCATGTACTTCAGACGAAACATAATTATTTAAATGCATTTGTGCTCCAGGGGTGCCAAAAGATAAAATATCGAATGTCTTTCATACTACTTATATGGACCCGGATTGACTTTAAATATCTGGCAAGGGCAGTGTCTAAACTGTCTATGTTCTTGTGCAATACACTCCCAAAGAAGCGGATATCTTGCTTGTCTCACATATTGCAAAATAAGTCAGGTTTCGACCAATTCCTCAGAGTGTGACGACAGGATTGTGATGCTGTAGAAGCAGGATCTATAAATTAAACTTTCTTGGGTGTCATTGTATCCAATCAGAACTGCATAAAGTATACATCATTGACTTTAAATGAGTGTTATTCAAAAATATTTAAGGCATGGCAATTTCGTTGCTCCTACCATTGCGATTTAAGCCATCTTGTCCATCTGCATTCCAAACCATTTTCTATCTGACGCTATTTCATTAGAATGTGCAAACATTCGCCAAATTAATGAGGAGTTAGCTTTTGATTGCATTTGCGGACTCTCTTTGCTTTGACGTGGAAAAGTAATGACATGCGTGAATAATTGTTTGATGTGTTTAGGACAGATTTTGAATGCATCGCAGACAGCCAGGTGGATTATTGATTCAAGTCACATCAGAGTGTCTCATTGCCACTTGTTGAAGTTGAATATTCTCATAAGATCATCATAACATCATACGATCATATAATGCCCCATCTAAAGACATGCATACACACATAATGATAATCCAATTTATTGTCAACTTTCTCAACCAATTGACTATATATATATATATATATATATATTCTTAAATTAATATATACATAACTGATGCAAACAGCTTGATGACCCTCTACATAATAATTATGAATGGGTATTACTCTCAATTGAAGGATCTGGTCTAAATTGTAATGCCAGTAACTTTTCCATCTCATTCTTTACTGGCAATTTATCATTAGGGTTTTCTAATTATTATTCTGATTTGATAATATCTACTCGAATTAAAGTTGAATTGAGTGATTTTTTTTCTTTCAATTAGTTTAGTTTGATTGAAATGTAATTTCGGAATGGTTCTCAATAACAATTAATTGGCTGTGTAACTTTGCGACTCCTGTCAGAATCGATTCAGTTACATCTGCTCAGGTTTTCAAATGTAGCAATTTCATTCAAACCCCTTCGGTCCACCTATATCTCTGAAGATCTTCCTGCGTGGTTTGATATCCCTATCAAATATCGAGAAAGGATTCTGCCTGTCAATTTAGATCTTGCTTATATTATGCTTTCGCATTGCAAACATGAGATTCATATTTACATGTACACCACCCGCCAGTGACTTACCGATACAGGTATACTACATTCTTATATTATGAAATACACATGTAAAGAATATTAATTTATTTTCATAGTTATTGTTTTTAAATGAATGTCAAAGTTGTTTAACAGCCAGGATGCCTTGTCTAAATTAAATATATTGTAGATTGACATTCTAAATGATTCTTTCAATGTCGCTGACAAGGAACGTACAGTGCAACCCTATATATTTTCCATGCACTTCCCAAGTTCCCAAACATCCCTTACATTCACTTGACACTATTGCATATACAATTATACATATAAAATTAAAAGGGATAGCAGCATTCGCAATATCTCATGACATTTGCACTGTATTTACCAAATTGAAATCATATAGATTTTTATCTCCATTCGCTGAATCCAAGGCTGTCTGTCTCAAGTTTTGGTAATCATGCAGTGTTGATACCACACTAGCATACAATGAGAAATTCTTTGAAATTCTAAACCACAAGGCTTTTGAGTCATCACGTAATTAGTTGATTGACATCTTGCCTCATATGACATAATTCAGTCTGTGTGATTTTCCTTTTCTTGGGGACTTTTAACATAGCCTTGGTATTCCGTTTCAAAAATCCCTGAGGAAGGATGCATGACAATAAGCTATTACAATATTGTTAAATAAGTGAGGATTTCTGCAGCATTGTCTTACAAAGTTCTGAAAGTTGTTAAATAAAGCTTTGTCTCTGACACTGCAGAATATCTACTTCCATCCATTGCAACAAATTTCTCTATGTCTCTTCATTTCCTGCAATGAGAATTTGTCACCTCAATATAAGAAAGTGCACAAGATATCAGAGAGATGCATGAAAATAAGCCATTGAAATATTGCTAAATAAGCATGCATTTCGTCAGCTTTGTTTTAAAACAAAATTAAAAAATATTTTCTTGTATAATGAAAACCTGTCAAAGAAGAAGACGTCATGCCAATATTTTCTGATGGAGGATAACATCAAGGGCATGAACGACCATATATTTAAGAGCAACCTTATGGTATGTCAGTTTAGCCACCTTTAATCATTCCCAAGTGTGATAGTATTATATCAAATCTGGCATATGATTATATGTAATGATGAGCAAAAGTTGTCTCGCAATTACATGTCGCTCGGCCAAAATCCCTATATCTGTGAGATGTTGCAGAAAATACAGAAAGGAAAGGTGTGAAAGGGATTCATGGGAAGGTGTTATGGCTTCACACTGCATGTCCTAGTAATCATCTACCTTGCTGTAGTAGGTGTCTATCGAATGGAAATATATAAGATTCTGTTTGTCAATACACAATAAAATTAGGCAATTTCATCTGATGATGATTTGTTACATTGAAAACCTTGAGGTATTTTAGTTTTTTTCTGTTGCTCATCTCTACACATTTAATTTATCACTAGCATTTACCCGTGATAGAGGATATGTCAAGAATGAAAGTGTTGTCTCCGTAAACGGCTGAGACAGACGAATAAATTTACATGCTGTTGAGACCATTTTTCGTAATTTGTATGGCATGATGGCCATTTTAATGTGGGAAAAAATAGAGAGGGGAGTACATGGATGCGGCTATCAATATGTTCAATAGGTATCTATCTGTCAAGCTATCCACACTTGTTGCCTTTGAGGAGTGCCTGTAGCTGACATCTTCAATTTTGAAAGACAATGTGGTAATGTATCTAGGTTATAGGCCTACGGTTATACAGTATGATATATGTATTGAGCTAGAAATAAAAGAAATCTGAATTCAGGATCTATCTATCTGTCTATCTATTTGTCTATCTATCTGTCTATCTATCTGTCTATATATCTATCTATCTATCTATCTATCTATCTATCTGTCTATCTATCTGTCTGTCTGTCTATCTATCTATCTATCTGCTATATATATCAAATACTGCCGTACATTGTGACTGTGCGAGTGTTTTGTAATAGTATTTTAGTGTGAGTTATATAGTACATAAGGTTTTAGGCAAATCAAGATATTAGAAACCAAGAGATCTGAAAGATAATTGCACGTGAGACTTGGCACTGCAAGACCAATCAGCTTTTGAGCCGTGAAAGCAAAATTGTCATTGAAAGGTAATTAGTCAATTGAAAAACATTTCAACTGACACATGAACAACAATCAGGCTTTTGTTTGTTGTGGCTCGCAACACTGTTTTAGAAGTTGCCCTATAAGGAAGAAGTGTCAAATATGATTGTCACATTATGTGTGACATAATTGTTTGTAAGTAATACTTTTGTAATACTATTATAAATTTTTGTTCATGTAGTACATTGGGGAACTTGATATATCCCCTGTTGCAGTAGGGCTGGAATTGCTGATGGCATGGATTACAAAAAATACATAAATAAATTGCACTTCAGCATCACACCTGAGTCTTGACACTTGAATAGCAATCAAGCAGTGTTGTTCCATTGAGTTCTTTGTGGCACTTGAATGGCAATCGGGGTTTAAAGAAATTGCTATCCTGGACCTAGAATGACATTGACAAACAGACAGAGATGGCAATACCCTCCTCCAGCTCATGACGCTGGGAGGGGGCGATCTGCCTGGATCACAACAAATAAAATGGCGGCAGTGGTCTCGATAGAAAACGCATCGTGAAGGTATCGTAAAAGATACAGGGATAATTGGCTGTTGTAGGGCATGTATGGATAGAGAAAATGATAATGCATCTGCAGGGCTATGTTAAATATGACGAAAATGAAGTTATAAGATAGAAATTAAGGGAAATCCATCATCATCCATGATATGACGTCATGTATCCCAGGTTCCATACTAGTATATCTCTCAGAATAGAACATAGATATATATTTTGATGTGCTCTTTCTCAAATGTGATTATATTGGGCATCAAAAGATGGGGCTATCTCACGTCCACTGTAATTTCACACATTCAGAGTGCATGTATTGCCTATCTCACATATTACTGCAGTAGCGGTTGGTCAAATGCTGATACGTTCTTTTTAATAGCTCCTTTGTCTGAGCCTACTGATTTATGTTGATATCTCACTGCACTACATTTATTCTGTGAAAAAAGTCTTTGAAATTCTAAACCACAAGGCTTTTGAGTCATCACGTAATTACTTGATAAATATCTTGCTTCACATAACATAAAGCAGTCCTTGTGATTTTGCTTTTCTGAGAAGGTTACTTCGGCTTGGCTATACTGTTTCATAATCTCAGAAGTAAGACGACATATGCCAATAAGCAACAATATTGTAAAATCAGTTAGAAGTTCTTCATTTTTTTAATAATGAAAGTCGTTGAATAAAGATTTATGTTTGACGCTGTCTCAAATCTTGTTCCATTTATTGCAAAGTTAATGTACTCTTTGTCATGGTTTTTGGGTCCTTGGAATTCATTCCAAGACCATTGTCGTCAGCTTCATTTCCTGTGAACAGGCAAAGTTGGTGTACTCACTAAAACATTTCACAGACAAAATGACAACCCCAACAGATGTGCCCTTGTGATCAAGATGGTGCTTATGCACCCCTGGCTACAATATTGTGCTTATCAGTGCTCAAATTTTCTTCTATTAAACATATTTCTTCTGAGCTGTCAGCACTTCACACAAAAACTGGTTTCTGTATACACACCAAAAGTTGGACTGTGCTGCCCTCTTGAGCATGGTCACAATATACTGCTTTCTTATACCTAACTTGATAGATTGTTGGTAGAATATTGAAGAGCCCCAACTTGTTGAAATAGACCAAGGACCCGATGCATGCATTGCATGCTATTTTTAGCTATGTGATTTTGTCATTCAGTTAAGCTGTTAATACACATTGGCTAGTCTCTGAATGACAAATAACTTTTCTGTATTGTGTCTGATTCCTTCCAAATTGAATAAAATGTTATGACCGCCAGCTTGAAGGGGACGGATCTTAGTGAAGGCCTGTCTAAATCCTAGAATGTTCTTGCCACTCTCTTCGCCTGGGCTTAGAGGGCTGCACTTACCATATCTATCTATCTATCTAGCTATCCATCATGAATCAGACACTTTCCAGCCGATGGAGAATGCACTCCTGTCT